>VZTL01068209.1:5966-22851 GCA_013400535.1 Scopus umbretta | reverse complement strand
AGGAAAAAAAAAAAAAAAGAAAAGAAAAAAATACAAAAGCAGTAAAGCCTGTAGCCAAAACAGCTGAAGTTACATTGCAGGAAATATTTAAGTGTGTCTGCTCACAACAGGCGGCTTCCCGCTGCGCACTAGCAATTCTCTGGGTGCCTGCTCTGCCCCAGGAAGGCCCCACAAGGGTTGCATCGCAGCTTGGCTTCACAGCATTAAGCCAAGCTCTTTTTCAGAAAGCTCAGGCTTTAATCAGGAGCAAGAGGAAAATAGGGGCAATATTAACTATGGGTAAATCGGTGCCGTTTCCCCCCACCCTCGACACGCTCTCTTTTTGCCTTCTACAGCTTGAGAGCAGATTCCTTCACATGGGCATATGTTTCAGCCCTTGCATCTGAACCACTGCCTGTATTGATTTGAAATGGAGAAATTTATAAGGAAGATATTTCTAAAACCAGAAGCACTTCTCCTATACTCCAAAATTACTTCTATTCATACTTTTAAATTATATGGCATTTAACAAGGACTATACTCCAGTTAAAACGGAAAGCAGTTTCCAAGTGTGACGTTCACTGGTCCAAAAAAAGAAGGAAAAAAAAAAATAGAAAGAGGAGGAAAACCAAAGCCAAAAATCCATCCGCACCATTAAATTATCATTTTCCTGTCACCACCAGTTTGTTCTGACCACGGGAACACTGGCATGCCACTCCCACCTCGCTTTCACAGGAGGGAAGACAGAGCTCCACTGAAATCAGATCAACAGGAAAGTTACCATAAGGCACAGAAAACGGCACCCAGGATATACAGAGGATTCCGCAGTCCCCTGGCAGCCCAAATGACAAATTCGGACTGCGGGCTCAGGGGGGGATTGTCACACACGTAACAGCTATAGCTTACAGGAACACGAGTATCTAACAGAGCACCTCTGTGTAATGCACATTAGTTTGATCATCGTGAGACTGGAAACTCTTTAGGGCAAAGTCTTTGTTTATCTAGACATTGCGCAAAGAGTCTCGTACATTCATTGCACTGCATAAAGCATTCACTAGGTTGATACTACACATCCATACATTGTTAAGAATTCATGTCAAGGTACGTTTTCTTTTTATTATTTCTTAAATCTCACAAGGAAGCACTGCCCTGACCATTTTTCCCCTCTTAGGAAAATAAATCACAGCATCCCTTCCTTCACCTAATGAAGTCTGTGGGAACAGGCTCAAGCTCACACTTTGCATACTTATTATTTGCCATTAGCTATTAACTCCCACTCAGAGTGAACCTATGCTACTTTCATAGTCACCTGCATAAATATGTTTTGTCAAACCACAAAATTGCAGGGAAAAAAATGAATGAATGACCATTACAAATCAATTTGGGCTACATCATTATCATTTCAGACTACAACCAAATCCCATTTTCCCTTTGCAAATTCAATTCCCATCAATAGCCCCATACATCAGTGGCTGCTCGTGTTTGTGGCCTCATTTTTTACATTAAAAAAACTGAAAGATTACTGCCAGTGTATAATAGGCAAACTGCATTTTCAATTCCCAACACATGTGCTTCAGGGAGAAAAAGAAACACAAGGTAAGGGGAAGAAATGCAAATGAATGCACTGCTATCAGCTGTATATTACCCTAGTGACATTACCATACTTCATATCTCTGGTTGCATACTTCAGAGGGAAAGAANNNTCTGGTTGCAAACTTCAGAGGGAAAAAAAAAAAAAAAAACCCAACCCCCAAAAAACCCAACCAAACAAAAAACCACCAACCCAAAAATACCACCACACTACATTGTCATTCAAGTAAATTCTTTTATCATTTTACTGAATATTAGTTTACTACTTAGGTTTCTATCTTATTTACCCAGGGGCAACAAAACCAAGCACAGATGTGTCTTTCTGCTTATATAGTTTTTATCTACTTCGGCAAATTTTTTTCCCATGACCAACATGGGAGCACAAGCTAGATTTCAGCTGCTTTCCACATGACGAGACAAAAATCCAGAACACAACAAACCCGCCACACACATATTGAAATGGTTACACAACTCCTTGGTACACCAAACCTTCTTTTCCACCTATTCTCTGGGCATCACAGAGCAATGAAATCTGCAGGAAGCAAAACTCTAGATGTCTCAGGAAAAAAAAAAAACAACAAACTGTAGTGCATCTTTATTACAGCTACGAGTACCTAGCACGCTGCATAACTTGCATTAAATTTCAGCATCTGTGCTGCATGGATGATTTGGGCACGCTAGCTGGTTGCTTCTGGTAAGCACTCATTTCATTTGTGATGTGCTGCAATGCAACAGAGCAGCCCTTCAGGGAATTAGAGCAGGCAGGTAGTTCCTGCCAATCACTTCAAGGGTCCATTCTCACACCAACCAACAGAAGATTCAGACACAACTCCAATTAGTGCTAATTGTAGTTCTCTCCAAGTCCCTCTGCAGCCAGAGATGACAGAGACTTCATACATGGTTCTTAACGTAAGTGGCAACAGTAATTTTATTCATTTCAAAATTCTTTCTGGACGCAAAGCTCTAAGCTCGGTAAATAAGTTTACCAAGCTTTCAAACAGCAGAAATACTCTCTATTTCTAAGAATTCTACACAAATATTTTTCTTTACCTGAGGTGTCATAGCTATCTGAGTAGGAAATGGTTGTTTTGTAGGTTTTCATGCTGCATTTCCCTAAACACAAGGTTGTAAACCTTAAGAGACCTTGTCAAAGTTTTAACAAGAACAAACGATAAAGTGCACCTGAGAAGTGATGTGCCACCCCACAGCTCCCCACTCTCAAACCCCATACACAGCCCCCTGCTGTACACAGGGCCAAAGGACCTTCTCCAACAGTGGCAGCATCCAGTGCTGCTCAGAACAGCAAAATGTGTCAAAAATGCCCTTGGGGTATTCTGCAGTACTTTTTCCATCGGCTTTACACAGCAGGGCCTGAAGAAACGGCTGTTGTTAAAACCATAGAAAATGTAAAGTGTCTTTACATCTTAAAATTGCACAGAATCTAAAAAAAAAAATTATTTAGGAAAGATACCTCTTCACATATGTATTGATTCTTAAATGAATGGTATGAGACTTGAAAAGAAATTGCACCATTTACAACTTAGTTCTGTAACCTATTTCTGCAAAATAGCAGTGCTGTTTCTGCAGACCTGGAGTTTCTTTTCCTCCAGTATCATCATCATCTTCCCTGGCAGACTTTGGCTGGACACGCTGCTCTGTGGGGCTACAGGAACCCTCCCAGACATACATAGGGTTTTTGATGATAGGAGATGTACACCCCAATTTCTCCTTCCTTCCTCTGCAGGTACAGATCTGCTCAGCTATAGGAAGAGCTGCCCACAGCTTCTTGAAGGGCCACATCGGTTAACCACAGAGCACAACAGATCAACAAAATCTTGCAGAGTTAAATTCAGGTCAATAGGGTATTGTCATATTCATCAATGGGGAACTTTAAAGGCAACAGTCATTTGGTACAAACAATACCTCATTTTTCTCCAACAAAGTATCTCCACCATCTGTGAAGCCCACAGTGAAAGACAAATATGGTTTAAAAAGGACGTTTTGAGTATAGAGTTTTTACAATGCAATTTCACACCTATCCTACAGTCAGCAAAGTCTGTCTACCAAAGATGCTCAAAAGTCCATCCGTACAAATAGACCCTTTCAAGTAACTGATACAATTCAGACTAAAACTCTGTTTGCTGCCAACACTTCACGCCTTAATCATTGTATGTTTAAACATACACATCTACAAAACAAATGTCAGTGTCCACAGGCCACAAGCTTATAAACAAAAAAGAAAAATTTTAAGTTTAAACAATTAATTAAACCAGTTCTCATTACCTCAATTTCCATCTGCAATTATAATCATTTCCCATTAAAATACCTACCACATTTTATTCTTAATTAAAAATGACATCCTTGCAATGAAGTGCAATATAAATTAACAATTCAAATGTTATCTATGCAAATTTGTTAGTCCTTTGATTTCCCCTCCCTTTATGCAAAGTCATGTCTAGGTTTATTTTTATTAAGCTTGTATATCTTCACTGAAAGTCTTCTGCTCTGAACTCTATACATAATATTTCAATCCAAGGACATAGAACTAAGTTGTAAATGGTGCAATTTCTTTTCAAGTCTCATACCATTCATTTAAGAATCAATACATATGTGAAGAGGTATCTTTCCTAAACAATTTTTTTTTTCCAAAAAATTTTGTGCAATTTTAAGATGTAAAGACACTTTACCTTTTCTATGGTTGTAACAACAGCCATTTCTTCAGGCCCTGCTGTGTTAAGGCAATGGAGAAATTACTACAACACAGTAAGAACCCATCTTTAAACCAGCTTTGTCTACATCTAGAGTTCCAGTGACTTAACTCCTCAATGTGACTCTCTGCTCTCAAGCCCTCCATGAGCATCTCTTATCCAATTTGGTTTTAGCTCCCTCTCCAGTGTTTTGAGCTTTCATCCCAGATTTAAAATTTCTCCCTGCTTCATCAGCCAAGAGCATTCTCATCGCAGATTCTCTAAGTGAACAAACTCAACACATAGTGTTAATGCCTCAGAATATAAATAGTTTTCCCACAATGGTAACTTTTTTCCAAGTCTGTCTAGATGTTTCAGCACCGGTTTTGTACCGAGAAAATTCAAGAGTTTAAAACCCATTTAATAAGAAAGTGTCAGTAGAATAACATATTCATCATTACATACACACCCTACCAACACCGATGGCTGCCTTGCCCAAAACCACTCTTCAATCCCATTCCCACAGGAAGCGCACTTTCAGCAAAGCAGCAGCAAAAACCGTACACGTACAACGCCAGGGGATTTTCTCAGTGAGGATCACCCAGCTCCTGACAAGAGGATGCTTGTGACTGCTGTGTTCTGGCTTCCCTGCCAAAAGAGGGCATCCTGCAGCTGGGAAAAATCAAGGCATCATACAGTAAGTTTTCTTCAGCTGTATGATAGCAAAATTAGGTTATTCAGAATGGCAATCAGCTGTGTATCCTTAGTAAGGAAGCAAGCAAAGGTGGCCAGCTGCTTCACAGATAAGATCCATACAGAGATTATCATTACGGACCAGAAGGTGAATTTCTCAAGGTCCAGAGGGCAGTGCAATGGCTTTAAACTGAGTATATACTTATGAGGCAATTAGATGTGCCAATATGAAGCACGAGAAAAATGCAATAGATTGCAGCAAGATCTGCAGTTTACCAAATTACAAGGACATATCTTGAAGTCAAATTATACAAACACAATTACACAAATTACACTGTAACCTTCAAAGGAAGAGGTCTTCACTGTATTCCAAAAACCTCATTGTGTTTTAATAATAAATTCTGGCAAGCCAAAGTTTGAAGGCATACATTTATTTCACTGGCTAGTTTAAGAACCCCTTTATTCAATAATCTTTTTCTGTCGTGATCTCCTTATCTAATTTAAACAGAGCGCATTCTCTTGCTATGAGTGTAATTTTCATTTAAGTTGCTATAACTCGTGCACAAAGGAATATGTCAGTTCGACTCACCAGCTAATACATTTTTCTGTGCTATACGAGAACAAAAAGTGGATTATTCGTACATCCCAATATGAGGGTTGCTTTTTTTACTTTTTCTTACAAAAAGGCCAGATGGCATCAAGCCCCACATAGCACACCTGGGAGAAGTCACAGGAAGCTTTTACACAAATACCAACTCTTTTTTCCTTCTTTCCCAACCTGCAACGACTGCTTGAGATTAAGGTAACCAGAAAGGACTAAGATGTCTGAAGGCAGTCCCCTGGCATTGTCTCCTCCTTACCCCTCTCACTGTTTTTAGAAGCAAGCACGTATAAAGTCTCTCTCTCCCCCTCCAATTATGTCATTTGTCCTCTGCTAACTCTTATCCACATTAGAAAAAAAAAAAAAAAAAACAAAAACCACTTCTATCCAACATTGTAATTGGAGGAGCTCTAAATAGATAATTTAACCTTGGGAGGATGTTCATTTTCACTGAGCATATCTCCCCAATCTATGAAACAGACAAACCCTTTCACCTGGGCATGCCGATCTTTAATTGTGACAGCACTGAAAGAGAATTCATTTCAAATAGTTGATCAACCCAGGGGGAGTATGAATGCCCAAATACTTAACAGACAATGATGTCTTTTTAAATGAAAACTCAGGCTTGCAAAGATGGTTGTTGCATGATCAACAGCATACCAATACCATCACCCAAAGACAATTTATTTTACACACCAGAAAGAATTGCTTTTTCAGAAACGATTTGGTAATTAGCAGATGTATCATTTTTGATCTGTCTCAGCCACTGCACATCAGTTTACCAGCTCCTAGCCTCCCTCAGAAGAGAGCTATCCAATTAAAGAGAAATGGAAAGACTACTGCTATTTGTCCTCTTTGAAAAGTTCCACCAGCTCAGTATCAACGCTGACTTCATGGTTATGAAGCTCAAGAGCAAACCAGATTTATCCTGAAGCCAGCCTTACAGAAGCTCAAAGGGTGAAAGTATAGCTGAAATGTCCTCTAGGCCAAAGAAATTCAGATAACACTGAGGAATAGCTTCTTTTTTTCTGAAGTGTAGGGTGGTCTGATAGACAGGTGCATCCAAAAGGAATTCAAGCCATTAAAGAAAAAAAACATTTCTCCTGTGGAATATATACCATCTTCTCCTCATTGTCAAGGCACTAGTACTCAGTGCTGTCAGACATTAGGACCCTTAAGGATGTCTTCTAGCATGATAAACAGTGCCCACACAGATACCAGAGTCCTCATAAGCATCTTGGATCCACTCAACCAGATCAGTCTATTCCTGTGCAACATATACTTCTCCTTGTCTTCGCTCCCAAGGAGAGAAATCAGCCAGGCTGACACCTGCACATATAACTCCCAGGCCGAGAAGGCTGTGTGGCAGCCTAACCTCACTGATGGCATGGCAACACACCAAGATCCCGAAATCTCCGCTAGAAAGATGCTTCTCTCTCCCAAGATGCAAAGGGCTCCATGGCTGTTCTCTTGGTCTTTGTCTCCACAGGGACTAAAGCAGGAGGAAGTCTTGCCATTTGATAACGAAATTCAGCTAAGCCCAAACTGCAGGAGTTCACCTTCTCCTTTGTCACACAGTGAGAGAAGCCATCCTGGCTTCAGCAAGCTGGTCGAGTCAGAATATGCCCAGGTATGCAACTTTGTCCTTGTGCAGCAAGTCTTGAAAAGTCTTGAAAGCACCATCAATAACTTTGCCAGCACCCTGCTGAGCCGGAGTCTAGAAGGTAAAAAGCTCAGCTACCTCCTCAAGAGGTTCTCATCCAAACATAAATCTTCAGTTATCCAAGTTCCCACATTAACCAAACCAGAACCCTCAAGCCACACTCACACAGCTGGGAGAACGCAATGAGGAATCTCACAGTGTTTCTCTGACCAAAACAATCCGTGTCACTGAATGCAAGGAAACAACTGGATGCCTTCCTTCAGTGTCTCCTCCCACTGCCATGTTTTAAGCATAACACAAGATACAGGAACACAAAGAGCCAGGACAGACTGTGTGTATGGGCATATTATAATGAACATGGTCCAAACTGTGCAAGTCTAATCAAATTTAAATGCTTCAGGAGTGACTTTGGTCTAAGAAGAACAAAGGGGTTCAGTTTGCCAGTCACAGGTGCGATGTGTTCACACTGGCCTTCGTTGCAAGGAAGACGGGGTATCAGACACAGCTTTTCTGTAGCTGTCGGACGCAACTCCAGTAACAAAAGCTAGAGCGATTCAACCTGCTTCAACGTCCCGGAAGCGATGAAAATGCAGGCTGTCATCTGAGAAGTGCTGGTTACACACAAGCCAACGTAAGAAAGTATTTTTAGCATGTTTGTCTAGCTTCATTATTCAAAAATAGCTATGGCCCAGTCCATTGGTGCCCTTCTCAGAGATACTGGAACACCAGGAGACATCAAGGTCTTTAGGTGCAACACACCCCATAGCTCTTAAGGCCTATATTTCTTCAAAGTAAGGTTCAAATCAGGACACTATTAACTATAAGTTTAAGATTCTACAATATACAGTCCCCCAGAATCAGGGTTTTTCTTCCTCAGAATTATCATCAGATCCATCCAGTTACTTATTCCTTGAGCAAATCACCTATGATCTGGTACCATGCAGTTTCCTTACAATTGTCACTGGCAGAATTCTCGCGTGTTGCACAGTAAGAATTCTGGGCTTCACAAACACTCCTGGCATGGAATGGAAAACAGTTGAACTGGGGAACAAGTGGCAAACAAAAATACAGCTGAAGTTTATGTTAAAATACATGCTAAAATTAAAGTGATTTTTAGAACACCAGTACGTATTTTACACAGACTCTGTTGCCACAGTTTCTATTGCTTTTTCAGTCTTTTTCTTGAAACACTAAAGAAAATATATAGTTGGTAAAATGGAGCATAGACAGGAAAGAGGGAGCAATCTGACTGCAAGCACGATTGTACAAATAGCTTGCTTCTTCACCGGTTTTACTCATTGAAGAAAATGTGTCTGTAGGCATTAGTGTTTGAACACAAGTAATCTCCACACATTTCCCGTCCATGACACAAACTGCCCAAACTGATGAAGCAACATGTAAACAATGAAACATCAGTGCCACTAGCTTTTCAGGGAAGAAACTGCAATGAAGTATCATTGTCCTCTATCAACATATCCTGTAGTAGTTTTTTCTTGTCAGCGTTGCAATAAATCACTCACTAATCAGATTTCATCTGATGTTACGCCATCACACTCAAGGTGGAAATCTCCACTGAACTGAACAGGGAGGATTTTTTCCAGACCAAAACCAACAGTCTTGTGTAACTACTTAACTGCTACTACATCATATAGCCTTTCTCCATACCATGTAAACTCTAGTGCAAAATTAACAGATACTATCAGTTTTTATATGCATACATACAACTCTGGCTTCAAAGTTTACAAAAAGTATTAGCTAAACACACTTCAGCCAAAGGAATCACAAGGCCACCTTACTTCAGTATCACCTACCAAAGAAGTTTCCTACCCTATAAAGCAACCTCACCTGTTCGTTGGACAAGACTATTCTTCCAAAAATATCTACTTTTCCAATTTTGTCTATAAGCATGGATTCAGACACACATTATGAATCCCCAATGTGAAGTCAGTTCTACTCTACTACAACAACATCTGCTGAATATTTGTTCTAATCCACCTAACTACTTTACTGATGGAAGAAACCTATTCAAGTATATAATTCCTAAGCTTAATTATTATTATGCCAGGTTTTAAAAGCAGTAGTATTCATACATAAATATATATATAGCAACATATAGCAACTTGAATGCAAAATAGCACCTTGGAAGTGCTCAACAGACCAGACAGAGCAGAAAACTGATCCTAGAGCATCACAGCATCACAGCTGCTTCTTTACCAGTATGGGTGAGACACAAAATATCTGAGAAATCAGGTCCCGATGTCCAGAATACTGCTCCAACTGCTCAGCAACAAGGGGATGAATGACACAGCTAGCCTCAGCTTACGCATTCAGGCACTGGCAATTCCTGCTTGAAGTCCACATAAGGTCTGAATAGCAAATACTCCATAAGCATAACGGCCCAGCTACACCAGAGAGGGATGGGGCAAAGAAAGGAGCCCCCAGTCCAAATGGGAGTGTTCGTGCAGATGAGAGGCAAACACCTACAGCAAACGCAACACAGTGCTCAGGAAGGCAGCACTGCACTTCTTGCTGGATTTTGGTTTTGCAGCAAGGAGCACGGCACAGGAACCCACATGGCAAAGACTACCAGAATAACCACAAAGGCCAGTGACCGTCAGAACCATTCACCGGTCAAAGACAGTCAAGATGAAAGAGCAAAGGAATGGGAAAGCAGCTTTCTAAAGGTATTGATAGATCTGAATAATGGACACCTCCTCTGTCTAAGCTCTTTCTGAGAGGCTGCAAGTATTAAAGATACTAACAGTGCGTTATCCTTACACTCCAGTTGAAAGATCTCTGGAGCTTTTTTTTGGTGGGAGGATATATACAAAACCACAGCATTAGCTCCTTCGCAACGAGCTCGGCACCACTTTAGTGTCATCCTGGAAAGCAGGACAGCATGGTTGCATAATGAAACAAACTGGTAAGCAGGCCTCTCATACAGCACATGCGTGAGGACACCAAGGGCTTAAGCAGCGAAACAAATCGAGCTTTCTCCACTTTACTTGCAAGCATGAGAGCTGGCAGAAGGTTCCAATTTTTGTGAATGCTGCTTATATCGATCACAGCAGAAGTCCCTGAAAGGAATCAAGGGAAGCACTGAACAATTCATCAGATTTCCAGGGCAGACAGGACAGTGCTACCGGCTTTGATGCTTTATTTTGCTCAGTATTATATGGCCCAGACAGTCAGTGAGAAAAGAAATGGTGTTCACCAAAATGATGTATTTTATTTCCAGCTCATCAGGAAAGAATAGTCTCAGTAAGGCCCATGTGCTTCAGCGTTGTTTCCAAGGAATGCAACCAAATGTAGAAAACTCCAGGATGGCCTCTATTTCACAAATAGATGCAAAAAGGCAAATCAAACTGTAAGACCTGTCTGTCACACTTAGTGTCTGTAGCTTAGAAACATCTGGTTTTGCGAAGAAAGAGAGCACTGCTTTATTACTGTGGGTGCTCATAGTCTCAGTTCAACAGAAAGCACAACTGTCAGGTAAATTAAAAACTGAAGATGAGAACAGAATTATTTAGCAAGCAAACTTGTTACTAATAGAGTGCAAACGAGACAAGCTAGAGTTGTTACCCATCAACAGCGTGCATCTTACAAGCCTCATCTGGCTCTGCAGACACAGTCTGCAGCCAAAATGCCTGACGATGTCTCCCAAAATACAGAAGCAAATAGGGGAATGCAATTTCAAACTACAAAAATGAAGAGTCATTTGTCGAGTGCNACGAGAGGAAATGGTCTCAAGTTGTACCAGGGGAGGTTCAGATTGGACAGTAGGAAAAATTTCTTTGCTGAAAGAGTGGTGAGACATTGGAACAAGGCTGCCCAGGGAAGTGGCTGAGTCCCCATCCCCTGGAGGTATTGAAAGGGTGTGTAGATGTGGTGGTTAGGGACACGGTTTAGTGGTGGACTTGGCAGTGCTAGGTTAACAGTTGGACTTGATCTTAGAGGTCTTTTCCAACCTAAACAATTCTATTCCATTCTAAAGATAGCAATCAAAACTGTAAAGCATGAAGGTGTAATCAAGACTACTGCAAAACTATAAGACTCCTCAGAGCCAATGAAAAAAGTTAATTTTCTTCCTAAGTTGGTTTTCACCTTGAAAGCTAATTGTGGAAAGAGAAAAGGTCACACTACTTAATAACGTGAAATAGAGAAAGCAGTACATGCAGATAGTGTTTGACATGAGGTATTAATTACCTTTTTGACAAGGAATCTGTTTGTGCTGTAATGTATTACTCCCGGTATTGAACTATGGCTTGGGATTCACTTATGATAGGTGCCACTAGCGTGTGGAAAAGTCACTTTTACCTTTACATTACTGGAATACTATGGCCACATATGAGGGCTGCTCATATATTTTTTAAATGCAGCTGGCTTCTTGGCACATAAACATAAATTCCTGTGTGATTCTAAGTGATTAGTTAAAAAGAAGTGGTTTGCTGGTTTGATATCAAATTCAAGCAATTCACGTACAACTCTTAAGTTGGCTTCAAGGATGAAGGAAATGTGCTTTTCATCAGTGTCATCTATTTACCAATTATGTTTTGTTCCTACAAAACAGTGCTTTAGCAGTTTACTTAAGGGAACAGATTCCTGCTTTGATTACCAGGATAGCCAGATCTGCCTCTCTGTGCCCTTGGTTTGCCCTCTCCCTTGACTCATTAACATATCTGAATCAAAACATGTGGAAGGAAAAGAAAAGGTGTGAGAAAATTGAACCCAAGAGATTAAAGTAACAGGAAGCTCATAATACTCAGGATCTTCAAAGGAAAAAAAGATTAAATGAGATTTAGACCATCCAAGAGGTTCTTATATTCAGAATTAAGAATTCCAGGAATTCTTAAACATTTCTGAAATGATGAAAAGCATTGGGCAAGATCACAGCAACCCAAAGAAGCACCTGAGAAAAATATTGGCATTCACTTTTCCAGGGACTAAAGTTTCACCTTGCACAACTTAAAACAAGATACAGAATATAAATGTTCATATAGACACTGTCCCAACATTGCTAGATGCGAAGCTTCACTTTGCCCAGAAGAAGTAGAGCNAGCCTGTGCTGCAGACTGAAGAAGATTATTTCCTGCACCCTGTGATCAACTCACCAGTGCAGCGACACATCTTATTTTGGACACTTCATCAGAACATTACCTTCAGATATTTACTCTAATATTGTGTTATGGTTCACCATTGCCTTATCTAGGAAGAACCAACATTGCTTCAGTCTGAATTCCATGTTGAATTTGACCCAGGTTAATTGTTATTGCTGGCAGTCTGCTGACTGTGTGGTAAAAGCCAGCTGACAACATGACAACAGCTTCTTACATGAATTGGTGTGATGCAGATATATCCAAGCCAAGGACTGAAGGCATAGAGACCCAGACTCTGGTTTTTCCACTGGAAATCATCCCTGCAGAACATTGCCCAAATGTGCCAGGGGAAGCCTGTGCTACACTGCCAGTGCAGGACTCCTGCGTCAACAGCATTCACCACAGCCCCCAAGCATATGCTTCCCCTCAAGATGTTTTTAAACTACTCCTAACTGCCAAGTATTCTTTACTGCATTTATTTCTCAGTGATGATTTAAAATAAATGTTTATTTTTAAATCATATTTGACATTTTGTTAGGTACATTGGAAAATAAACCCATTCCTACATATGCAAAAATAAGGAATTAATGAGGGCTGGCAATTATCTTGATGGAAAGAACCAAGGAACTTAGTTGAACATACAGAGGTTTAGTAAAATAAAAAAAGCCTGCTCTAGTAGTTAAAAAACAAACGAAATTGCTTCTTATTGATTTTAATTTAGGTTGAAACACTAGCTGTCTCTCCAACAAAGCCAGAAATGGAAACAACTATAAATGAGTACGAGATGTGATAAGATAGACAGATTCTTAAGCAATCTAGTATAGAGATGACCTCCAGTTTAGACAGTAGTTAAAATATGATATCATATGTATGGATCAATAAGTAAGTTTGCATTTGTCTCGGCTCCAAAAGCTGGAAAGCTACACATCTGGGTTTGTTTGTGGGATTTTGGGGTTTTTTTGTNTGGGTTTTTTTTTGGGGTTTTTGGGTTTTTTTTTTTTTTGGTTGGGGTTTTTTTTTTTTGTTTGGGTTTTTTTGTGGTGTTTTTTTGGGGGTTTTTTTTTTTTTTGTCTTTTTTTTTTTTTTGCTACTCTAAAATGTTGTACAATTAAACTCTACTGTTTTGGTGTGGTTCCCCCCCCTGCCCCTCACAGGTCCTCCAGATTCTAATTTACAAATAAAATCGAGAGAAGCAATTAAATGTTAAGTACTATCAGCATGTTTCCCCAAGTGCTGCACATGTGCAACAGAAATAGTCCAATCTTGATACAGAAGGCCAGGTTACAAATTGAAATACATTTGTATTACTGTTACTCACAGGCTTCATGCTCTAGCAAGTAATAACATTGGGCATCACGCTCCCCTTCCATGTGTGCACAGCAAAGGCTCTTTGACCACCCAAGTCTCCCGCAGGCTGCGGCAGCTGCAGATACACTTTACTCCTCCAGTCTCCAGGGCAAGCACGGACACAGAGCAGGGGCAATCAGGGGCTTAGGGTGCACAGTAAGAGTATGTGCAGCACAGAACAACGCTGGAAGGGACTTTTGGTGACGGACATCTAGTTCCATCCCTTTAAGGCTAGTTAAAACCTTCCTGGCAGGCTGTCTGATCACACCTCCCGGCTCTCCGGGCAGCACGCGCTGCCAGGGCCTGCCTGGCTCATACTGCACTCTGTTCTCCCGAAGCACACGGGAAGGATCAGTATCCATCAAGCACAATTAAGTTTACGATCCTTTCGGCACGCCAGAACTTGATCCAACATTAGCTGATCAGGTCTTCGCAGTGTTTTTTGGTGAAGGCTCTCACATTTGGAAGATTGGACTCCTGCTGTACTGTAGTCATAAGGATCCCTCCACCTTCTCGTCTACCTTCACAGACACCAGCCTCTTCCCAGACAGGATAATATTAGCTGGGGGAAAAGGGACTGTTTTTCCTCATTTGGTGCATGGTATAAGTCCGCCCAAACCAAACACGATCGAGGTGCAAAACTAAGAGCATCCAAGGGAGGTCACCCTAATGGAAACAGGGCCACAACAACAGCAGATCTTCTAAATTCTTGCAACTGGCTCAATATCCAGTCCCCTCACCTGCATCCAGCAGCAGCAGCAGATGAGGATGCTACAAGAAACACTTCCTACCAAAACCAGCAGCAAGTGATGGTAACAGGGTGAGGGAATGGATGGGGGAGAAAAAAAACACATTCTTAAGAAGTCTATTGCCTCCTTGGGGTTCCATCTAAGTTGTAATCCCCACTCCAAATGTCCGATGAAGCTCAACTGTTAGCCACATCGGTGTTACCACACAAGGGTGATCACTGTGACCAGAAGGTCACAGTCATGTTCTGGAGCTGTGTGACCCTTTCAAGTTTACAACACTTAAGAGAGGCCAAACCCCAAGATACCCACTTTGTATAACTCTACAACAGGCACCTGGACTACTATGGGATGCACTGACTGCTACTCCCTTAAAAACTGTTGGGCTACAGAAGGAAACAGACAAAACCCAAACAAAAGATGCATCTAGGACACTAAGATTGCAGAGGACTTAAGAGGCCTGCCTGTCTTCCTATTGCTAAAATTGCCACTTTAGCTGTATTCAAGTCACGTAAAAAAAAAAAAAAAAAAGGAGATCCGTTCAAAGAGTTTATTTTAATAAAGTTAAAACCACTAAGCATTAGTGATCCAGGCCACATCCACTGAACAGCAGACTATTTTGTTCAGCACTGACTCCAATAACAATCTAGAAGTCATACTAGGCAAACAATCAACATGAGCTTTCTTGCTGTGGCAGAAAAATAGGCCATTGAATATCCTTGGACAAACAGAAAGGGCAATAGCATCGCACATATATGATATGAATAAGACCAGTGTTCAAGTCTGGTGTGCACCTTTCAAAAAATAAGTTGAAAAAAAAAAATTGGAGAAAAGGCAAAGATTGCTACAAAAATTATTCAAGGATGGACAGAATCGGAGAGCAAAAGGCTTGAGGAGTTTAGGTCACCGAGTTAATCAGGACATTGTGAGGTAGTTTTATTGTAATGTGTAAGTACTTTCATGGTAACAAAGTATCAGAGGGCTCTTTAAACTAGTAGGGAAAAGTGAAACACATAAGACAGTTGTCAAAGTGGCTGTACATTTGCAGTTTGAGCTTCACAGGTACAGTGAATAATTCAAGCAACCACTTTTTTGGTGGTTTATTTACTTTGGTAACTATTCAAGGAAAAGAAGTTGGGTATCGCTTCAAAATGGGCATCAAACAAATGATTGATTAAAAAAAAAAAAATGCAAAACACACCCCCAAAAAGCCCGACAGTTGCCGACAAGAAAACCTCACAAATTCCTTTGCAACTGCCACAGCTTTGGTCAAAAAACTAGGTACAACCCAACAGAATGATTCCAAGGACTGGTGCATATGACAAGCGTCCCTCCAGAAAGCCAGCTTTTTAACAGAAGGACTGGACGCTTCTGCTTCCCAGCCAGCAGAACCGTACAAAGAGGTGGTTTCGCATGTCACCACCCAGCAAAAGAAAAACCCTCCAAGAAGCATAAAGACAGTACCAAAACTGTGCACCTTGGACGCAAAACCAACCTATGGAAGTATTGACAAGAACACGCACAGTTGTTTTTCAGAATAATGCCATGATGAAGGTTACGGTGCAAATCCTCACCTGATGAAAGCCGCCACAGAAACAGCAGCATCACTCGTGCTATGACAGTTTGCAGCGGCAGAGGACCGGCCGTTATGCCAAGATAAAACATTATAAGCTTGCACATTTTGCACCCCAGGTTTACAAAGACAACAATGAATTAATTCATGGTAAACAAAAGAGAATCACTTCACAATGCATAAACAATGCAGTAAGAAACAATTTAAAAAGTCACAGTTTCTGAAACTGCTGTCACTGAGCCCATACTTTTAACACTCACTTAAATAGCTAAAACCGCACAAAGGTGTTGCTTTGGAACACAAACAGTTATACGGAAGCCATATAATCTGATGCAAAACCCTTGGGCAAAGAAGAAAGGAAAAATAAACAACTAATTTTAGAACCTGAACACTCCATTAGCAAGTCTCACCAATTAAAATATGATGCAACTGCTGTCAACAGGCAAATTGTAGTTGTATTTTAAAGCATGGATTTAAATACAAATTTTAATACACAAGCTACTGCACTATAAGAATAACAAGTAAACTAGTTACAAGTAGCACGGGGGCCAACAAGAAGAAACATTCGACTGATTCTCTCTACCTACTAAATGGATGCATAATGTTTAAGAGACAGTCATGCTGCATAAACCCCCATTTCTACTTTGACTGCAGTAAATCTATACCATAATCTCCAGAAGTCTGAAAGCACTTTAGGAATCAAAATACCAATGAAAGTCTATTGAAAATTTAATCCCTGAACTCACTTGTGGTAGCAGTGTAGATCTGTACTTAATTATTTGAAAGCTACTAGGTATCTTCATTGTCTCAACTTGGAGTTTCCAGGGCATGGGGGACGGATGGACACAACAGTCTCCTGTTGAGGCCCACTAAACTGAGGCTTACGTGAACACCCGTCAATCAAAAAAAA
>VZTL01068197.1:32205-52738 GCA_013400535.1 Scopus umbretta | reverse complement strand
GGTGGAGTCACCATCCCTGGAGGTGTTCAAAACCCATGTAGATGTGGCACTTCGGGACATGGTTTAGTAGGCATGGTGGTGTTGGGTTGATGGTTGGACTAGATGATCTCAGAGGTCTTTTCCAACCGTAATGATTCTATGGTTCTATGATTCTTTGATAAATTTTGCATTTTCTTGGGCTTGGGTTTTTTTTTCCTTTTTTTTCACTTTCAACTGTAATTACAGTAGCTTTGATGGTGTTCTAACATGCACAAACATGGAACTCTTTTGAAGGTGTTGCATACCACTTAGGATTGCTAAAATACAAAATATTTCCTCTCCCTTTTCCCATTTTTGTACATATTTGCCATGTTTGGGCTCAAATGCATATTTCTGACCCACTTCTAACCTAACTCAACACTTTTTCTGGCAAGGGAGAAGATGGGAAAACATGCAAATAGATTATAATTTCTTACAATGGAGTCAAGATCCTCCAATAGTTGTAGTTTCTGATTCTTTACAACTAAAGATTCCTTAGCTTTCTAGCAGTTGCCTAACTGAAAATACCCATCTCAAATATATTTGAGAGATCCAGGTTCAGGTCTAATCAGAACCGAACAGAATGTGGACCTATACTCAGGTCTCCCCTACCAAATTCTATTCTCATATCTCAGTCTTAAAAAATATTTGGAAAGATCTTGGCTCAGTAAGAGTACTTTACACATTTTCTAAACTTTTGCAGGACAGAAATAGTGTTTCATACTAGTTCAAACATGAAACAAACAGAAAAAAAAACCTATCTTGTCTCTTCATTCAAATTTTCCAAACATACTTACCATTCTTTCCAATGTTAATTGTATAAGAATAGGCATTTTCAGCATGAAAAAAAATACTCTCCTTCAATGAATTACGAATCCTATTTGATACACATCAGTATATTGATTGCTGAATGTTGATGTGCAGTTCTTCCATCAGAAGCCTGTACTGTGACTAAATGGAGATAGGAGGAAGACTATGAAGATTGCACGGTCTGGTAAAACTGCCTTTTTGAGAATGGAAACAGAGACAGCAATTGTTCAGAGTGTCCTTTTTTCTCACTCATTCAGTGATACTGAACTAGCATAACTGAAGTAAGAATGTTATCACTTTTGTCAGGGTTTCAGAACAAAAAGAATCAAACATCCCTCAGGTGCATTTCAGACCTTCCTGCCAAGATACCACCAGTATTTGGTGAATTCACATCACTCTTTGCATAGCTGGTCCACTTTTTCATTAATAGGTAAAGGTCTGAAGAGAAATAGTTACTGACTACAAAGAAACAAACACACTTTTCACACAGTAGCAACAATTTGCTGAGCATTTTGCTTATTATACATAGAAAAAAAAGCACATTTCAACTGGTTTTTTTTTTTAAATCATGCTAAGTGAATGGCTACAGGAAGGAATAATGTCCCACTCAAATAACAAATAATGTTTGTATTCAAGGAAAAGGAAAATACTCTGCTTCTGATATATTCTTTGTGATTTGACTAGACCATGACTGGTGGTGTCCCAGATGAGGGCAGTATGCTAGGAAATTATCAACATATGCACCATATGTACCATATGCTGCCTTTATTCTTCCACTTTTCTTCAGACATCCACTCAAAGACAGGATATTGGACTAGATCAAAGTCCAGTCTGACACAGTATTGCAATTTTTACAGTCATTTGTTTTTGTTTTCAATATATAAGCAATAAATGTGTTTTCTTTTTAAATCACTACACTGCATGAAATAACATTTTGAAGATTTTAAAGTATTTTTACTTTATACTTACTGTTGCATTAATACCTGAGACACTGATTTTCAATCTATTTTAAATGTGTCGACCTTTATACATTCATCATGAAGGATCAGACATTTGCATAAAATTCAAACATGACCTGTATATAAAGATACAACTTTTCCTTTGGCCTTAGTTCTCTTTCCCCTCACCAAGTGGTACATACATGCTAGAATTTTCCCAACAGTTTTTCAGACTCACTTCTTTCTTTCAATTCCTATGCAATCCTTTTTTCTTGTGCTGGCAAAAGTATTTAGGTGGGTGTGCAGTGAATCAGATTCCAGAAACTATTCCAGACTAAAATTGACTGTTTTAACTGGTTTACTTCTGGTCTATGTCATCTTCCCTATGTGGTTCACTGAATGATGGAACAAAACCCTTGCATTGCTAAGGGAGCTGCAGAAGTCCTACAGTGACAGTGCACAAGTGGTGGAGGCTTCTTTTAGCAAACAGTGCTAGAATACACTGACTTGAAAGGTACTCAAAACTATGCCCTCAGTCATTTTCAGATACCCTTTACAAGCAGTCAGTCCACACATTTATGAGGCCTCATGGATATCAGTTTAATAAATAAAGTTCTAGGTCAAGACATGCCCGTGTTAAAAAAAGCAAAGATTAATACTGTATCAAAATACTGATTTGATGGATGTTCAAAAATTATTGCTAAACTTTTTTGCTCTGATGTACAGACAAGTTTCATCTGTGTGTTTTGATTATCCTCCTCATGTTGAAAGTGTCTTGAATGTTCTAGTTAGACAACAGGCTCTAAGAACATTTATTGCAGAAGTGTTATTATTCATATTTGCATGCAATTTCTTGATATATATTAGCACCAACGCTGACAGTAATAAAACTAGTTTTATATTACAAAATATGGGATGATATCTATCACAAGCAACATTAGAAAACTGACAGACATATGACCTTTTGTTAACTGAGCCAGATATAGTTCTCCTGGGTATTATTTTAGTGTATGAAAATTATAATTGTCCTACAGACTTAAAAAAGCGTGGATTACACAATTCAGAGAGGGCTGAATGCTAATAGTCGAGGCATCCAAATTTCCTTATATGTAGTGAAAACCTTTGCAAAATATTGTTGTGAATCAGCCCTAGGCTTCAAAAGTATTTAAAATTTATTTTTAGAAACTTATTTCAAATATATCACAGAGTAATGATAGAAATGAGGTGATATAAAGTATATATGCCATACTTGTTTTGGGACAAATACATATACTCTTCTAGAATTACCTGAAAACAAAGACAGCATATCAATTCTTCTAAAACCTACTGAATTTCCAAGGAAGTATTAAAATGCCTTCCACAGGAAAAAAGAAAAACCATGTTGTTCTATTGTTACAGTGTCATATCTTTTAAGAAAAATATTTTAATTATTGAATATTTATAATTAAATATTTAAAATAACCAAAATTTACTGTATTTTCAAACATATAACCTGTGCCTCAGATAATCTTAGAAATAATGTTCCTTGGTAATAAATCCTCAGATAACCTACTGTTAGCACACACAAAACTAGGATAAGAAATAGGCATAATCAGAAGCAAGGTGACTACTAGGCAAAGACAAGCAGATTAAAGAGCAGGGAGGATTTCAGGAAAAAGGGAAAACAGAAGTAAAATTCCCCTTATCTAACCTGAACATACATGCAAACCCAGTTTTGTTGAACTCCAAGGCTTTGTAATTTATGGGATTTTGGGTTTGTGTAGGTTTTTTTTTAAGAATAATCTATAGTTATCTGAAAGCAATAAAATCGCGGTAACAGTGAAGGTACTTTGGAGATGCATTCATTCAAACATGCTAATAAACAAAGGTTACCTTTTTCAATTTGACTCTGTGATGCAGTATTCACATAGTTATCCTGCCTTGTGCAGTTCTTAAACACTAAAATTCTGTCAGAGGTGTCCTCAATAATTTTCGACATGCAGTTGGAAATGACAGGCTTGGCTTCCTTTTGCTTTACACCATTATGAAGAACCAGAACATTCACTGTCCAAGATACTTTCTTCATTAACGACAGATGGTTTGAAAGGAAAAAAAAAAAAAAAAAAAAAAAAAAAAAGGAATATTTGGTTCAAAAAAAAAAAAAAAGTGAAGTCGATATTTGGCTTCAAAATTAAAAACGGACACATCATGCTGCCCTTTCCCTATTACCTTAAAAATACATACTGGCCTGTCTCCACTTAGATACTGGTATTTTCTGAAATACTACCACCAGCTTCCTACTAACCATGACATAAGCTGTAGCAAGCTGTCTGCAGTGATAGCCTGCATAAATCATCATTCCTGAAGGGAACAGATGTTCAGGGTATGAAAGAGTAATACCACAATTTAGTCATAATTAAAATTCACCTTAGCATGCCTCTATCAGTGAGCAGAGAGGAACATTTCACTTCTCACCTACAAAAATGAAATGCCTCTCATTTTTTCTGCTTCAGAAAAATTAAGCCTGAACCTTTTGTACATTGTTTGAGTTCCATATCTGACACTGCATCATAGAAATGACATTTTTATTTCATTTCAAATGTTAGTTTTTTTCTTCTTCTAAACACTAGAAAACAACCTCTAAATGGTATACTGCCTCTGCACAAAATGCATTTACAATTAAATCTTCAAAGGAGAATGTTGTACATTGCATGCAGAAATATAATCAGTAGCTATCCAGCTACAGATCAAAACTGTGCCAATAAACATGCCCATTGTACTGATAACAATTCAGTCTGAGCTGGATATTTTTAAAAACTTAGGGGCTGAAGGCCTTTAAAAATTATTTAGTAATCTAAGATCACTAACATCAGTGGGAGTTAGAGGATTAACTCAGTTAAAAATTTGATCCTTAGCCTTGTAACTGCCATTAATGTTAACGGAACATGTCTATACACATAATTTTGAAAATGTAAGCCTCATACTGCTATTATTACAGTTGGATTGCATTAGATGCATGAGAGTTCTTCAGAAAAATTGGTTTAAATTCACAAATCTTTATTTCATTAGGCTACTTTATTACAAAATATAAAGCATGTGCTGATTATGTTAATAAATGTCTCTAAACCCACTAAAATATAAGTGGCTGAGCTTTTCATAGCAATTTAAAGTTCTAAGACAAAAGATAATTTATCTTCTCATCAACACTGATATCGGCAATAGATTTGAAAAAAAAAAATCTCTTTAAACCACGGTTTAGTTTTCCAACTAAATATCTTTAGTGACTGTCTACCTATGGAACTTCACATTGGAGTCTAAAGTCCATGGATTATATGCTCAGTGATTGTAAACTAGCTAACCTTATTGAATTCAGTACAGCTAAAGTAATTCATAGTAATTCACCAGGATTAATGTGAATTTATAAATCTATTAATGTAGTAGGGGTCATTTTGTAATCAAAGTTATTTCTCAACAAGTGAATTTCAAATTTACATTTGAAAAATCCTGGTTCATTTTCTTCTGCAAAGATGCATCTACATTAGTGTTCTAGTTCAAACAAAGACTGCAATTCTTAAGTGAGGAAGCTATTGCTTGCACCTAATGGTCTTTGATTATGCCACTGAGCAGTTTCAAAGCATGCAAACTGGTATCCTTTGCATGAAACTAAACCAGTGGATGCACTCCAGAGCTGTACATAAAGCCCTTCCATAAGTCCATTGCACAGACTAGAGCTAGCCCAGAGTAAAATCTCTTAAAATGTGTATAGTGGGGACATTAAGTTCCTTTGTACTAACTGCTCCATTCCACAGATCTGTTTCTCTGGCACCATACAACTTGTTAACACAGACGCAGCTTCATTTTCCTGCTCCCTTCTCCAGAGCTCTTCCTGTTACTTGTAGAATTTATGAATTCTGCTGTAGCTTTACTTTTGAAACAGCACAAATGTGCACTTGCAGTTGCCAGGAAGGAATTCTGTGGCTGCTGTGAAAACCAATTGTCATGTGCACTTGGGATGAACTTGTTAGAAATCTGCTGCTAAAACTCTAAACATTCCCACTGCCACTGATCAGGTTCCAGCTTCAAAGGACTTTGCTAATGCCAGCTGTACAGAGTAGATTCTTATGCTCAAAATAGCATCTTACATAGTATATTGAAAACTAGAATGTCAGGTAGGATACAGATGGGCGAACAGCATTAGTTCTTACCTGCCACAGCTAAAAGTAACAATGTAAGACTGGGAAATGCAGAAAGAATTCATTCATGCCATTCATGAATGACATTAACAACTCTCTGTGTTTCACAGTCCTTCTTAAGAAACAAATGAGCAATGTTGCTTGTTATTGATTTTATTATTCATTTAGAAAGCATGAAAGTTTTACTAAATCCATTTTAGAAATGGGACCCCTGGACAGTTGTACAGGATCTCACAGAAGAGCTTCAAATAATATCCTCTCTAAAAGGACATGCTCAAATACCGACCACTTATCCATGCAGAACAGTTACTTCTTACTTCTGGAACAAAACAACAGTTTATGAAGACGTTTTTTCTTATGGACATTTTTTATGCTCATAACTCCTGTTTTTGTGAAAAGATTATTTTGGTTGACTGTGTAAGACACCCTGTCCACTCAGCATATAGGATGACTTGACTATCCCTTGGTCCCTCCATCAGTACAGGTTCCAAGTCATATGAAACTGTAGTAATGAGGAAGATGCATCTCAGAATTCATATAAACAGCACATCTTGAATCACACCTTCACATGACTTATCCATGAATTCCACTTCTCATCACAAGAAAACAGTGATCTTGTAATAAGAGGTGGTTGTAAGACCAGTTTAAATACCGGTTGAAAAACAGCCCTACTAACACTGGAAAACAGATCTTAAGGTCTCAACTAAGCAGCACCAATGAGTAAAAGATGGACTGACTGTTATCTGGAAATTTTTGAAAATGGTTATGTTTTCAGAGAAGTTGCAGAAGGTGGTTCAGCCTTGGAAGAAGCAGCTCTAACATGCACTGACAAATCTAGTCTAAGTCTGTGCCATGATTTAGTTTGGTGGGGCATTCATTTATATAGTTATTGGACATATATTATGTGCTATTTCCTTGCTTATATGTATAAGCAAGTATTAAAAGTTGGCTGGGTAACAGCAAAAGGAAGTTTTTCAGTTTAGGTATGCTACTCTAAGCAAGTGTAGTTTGATTTCCTCCTGAGCAGAGTGGTACTTGGAAAAGAAGTGGCAGCTGATTTAGATTATAATGAAAGATGACATAAGGTGAAACAGAGATCGCTTGGCATTGAATGATAACAGCAAGTATGTGCCTAAAGGTGAATTTAGGAAGATTATAGCTGCCTAAGTGAAAGAATGTGATAAAGAAAAATTTTGCCCACCCTTTAAGGTCACATCCACACTACCCCTTAAGGCTGGCTGGAGAATTGCTCTGAAGGTCAAGCTTGTCTGTATTCTATAGTATAAGCCAGCAAGGAAGCTTCAGGCACAATAGGAATAAGCCCCCTAGGAATCCACATGGCCAAAAATGCTAAGCATGACTATTTGTTCCCAGCCTTGACTGAACAAGATGTCAGTAAGGTTGTTACATGCATGGAGGGCAGGCACTACATGGTAATGAATATCCTTCTGCCACTTCAGAGCAGCGTAGACATAAAATCAGGCACTTGAGTGTCTTTGTATTCCCTGATTTTCAATGATAAATTACTCTTGCCACGTGAAATTTTCTGTACGTTGATGCTGTTGTGCATCCTTAAGCAACCATGATCCTACCCAATTTGAGAAGTTTGGCAGCTACTTTTGGGGCTCACAAACAAGGAATCTCCAAAGCAAAATTCCCTCATTGATGGGATATTTCAGATATGCTAAGTACAGAGACAAACAGTGGTAGCACTAAGTTTGTCACAAAGTAAAACAGACATGAGCGTTTAAATCAAGAAACTACTTGAAGAATGGTGGTAAAGTCTCATTTATAGAAGTGGCCAAGTATTTCTATTTCCTGGGTAGAGGGAGGTCAGATTCTATAATCTTCTTAGCCTGACAGACTCAGTTCCATATTTCACAGTTCCCAGGAGAGGGCTCATAATCTCCAGTATGCAGGCTGGACTGAGCTCTCTCTCTTGCTACTATTGGACTGTGCAGCAATAATGCAAAATTCCTGGGGAAGAAAGAAAGAATAGCTATGGGAACCTGACTTTACAGACCATTGATAATAAAACTACTTATTTGGAACTGGGGTAAGGATTTTATAATCCCCGTCTTACAGAATGTCTAAACAAGGTGTTTAAGCAGAGGCATGAGATGAGATTTCCACTCCATTCCTTTCTTAAGGATTTCTTAGCATCTCTTGCAAATGCTCCTTCTCTTGAACCTATCCTACGCTTCACACTGGTGCTGTAACTGAAAATGTTGTTACACATAACAGAAGTGATTTGATGGGAGAATGGAAGGAAGTTTCTAGCCCTGCTAAAAGTATTTTGAGGTGTTTACATGCCTAGAATATGTGACACAAATAGAGCAAATATGGGCAATGGAATGTAGATGATTGCCAAGGTTTATAGGGAGAGAGGTTATACTCTATTAAACAACTCTATTAAACAACTACAATAAGAAAAAAAAACAGACAAGCTGCTTGATATAGAAGTCCTTCTTGCATTGCTTAAATACTTTGATCATCTACAAGGACCTACTACTGTTACTACAAAAGAAGTACGTTTCATTCACTTTCAGAGTTGGGAATAAAATGCAGCATCATTATGCAGAAGGAGAGGTTGAGAGATCATGAAGAGAAGGCAGCTGAGAGGAGGTCTGAGTGCAAGCTCCAACTACCTAAAGCATGGCTATAGGAAAGACAGAGAAAGAGATTTCTCAAAGGGACACAGGAAAAGGACATGAGGAAACAGTCACAGCTACAGCATGGGAAAATTCAACTAAATATAAGGAAAAAAAAAATTACAATAATTAAGCAGTGGAATGGCTTGCCCAGAGAAGCTGTGGAATTTCCATCTTTGGAAATTTTCAAAACTCAACTGGATGATGTGCCAAGCAACCTGTCCTACCTTTGAAGCTAGCCCTGTTTGAGGAGATTGGACTAGAGGACCTGCAGAGGTCCCTTTCAAGGCAAATTATTCTGTGATTTTCAGTAATCTCCTACTGTGTAGCAGATATGCCAACCATAATATCAATTTGTTAACCACTAAGTTAACACTAAGTGCTTGATACTGCAAATTTATAAATCTTAACCTAGTTTTTATAAGCATCGTTTACATAAATTTTTATGCCAGAATTTACCATAATTTTCAAAAATTAAATTATATGCTTGTTATTATGCTTAATGTTAGCTGTTGAAATTATTTAACCTAGATCAGTAACACTAGTCAATAACTTGGTACAGAAAGTGAAGATTAACTCAGTAAATTGATATTATGCTGAGAACTGTGGAAAAGCAGAATATATTACCTAAATGGAAGTGACCCCTCCAAAACACACAGTAACACTACTGCTGCTAGTTAAAGTGGCTGTAAATCTTTAATCATCTCAGGATACAGAATTACAGTTCAAACTCATATGCCAAGGAACACCTTCCTCCAGCAAAAGGATTCTTAAAAAATGATGACATAGAGGTTCACTATTAAGAATGAAGACTGTCACTTGCAGAATAACAAATATAAATTCATAGAGCACTTAAATTTTCCTATGACATTCCTTAACTACTGACTATACTGTTCATGATCTGAGCCCAGGTTTGTATGTTACATGCATTTCCTGTTACACTGAACTTCTTTCAAAATTCGGTTTTCTTATTTTCCCAACACCTATCGCCTTCATTCACAATTGCTTTACACTGTCATTGTTGAAACAAGATTTATGGAGTTGTAAGACACTTTCTTCAAATGATAATAAAGAGTTACAAACTTATAGGTTTACAGAGACTAGCATATGGTATTACAAATATATTGATATTGTATGCTATATATTATATTATGCATATGTACTCAGACACATCTTGCTTTAACTTCTTTCCCTTTCCTCACCTTGATAGAAACAAATACCAACCAATGCCTCAAGCAACCTTCATAACGTCATGAATCCAAAACTTATTGTCTGAAAAGAATATTTTAATCTATTCAAAAGAGGACAGAATTTCTCAGTTCCCACTTTTTAAGAATCTGAAAATTGATTGATACATTTTGAAGAGTACAAAACAGTAACAGACATGAATCTGAAACATATCTTATATATTAATACAATTAATAAGTGTTAATATAATAAATGTGAAAGTCCTTGATTTATGAAATAGGAAGAAAGGCCGAAGTTTCCTGAAATTTAAACACTTTAGTAGTTGCATTCAGTTATGTCCTCTGTTCAAAATACAGATGCCTCTGAATTTGGGAAACATATTTTGCCCAGGTCACATTCCTGTGTTTAACTAAGTTTACAGTCACTCCCTTTTCTTTAAATACTTGAGAGTTTTTTGTTTCTGCATGTTCTGAAGTGTCATCATTTATTGCCACAGGCAGAATGGCTATATTTAACTAATAATGACAGCAGTTGTCATTAGATTTTAAACTCACTAACACTAGTCTGACATACTGTTTGAAGTATGTCTTAATTCTAAATTTGATTAAAATTACAAACATCCCATCTTCTCTGCCAATCAACATATTTCATCCCCTTGCCCTGAACTTTTCCATGAACTCTAGGAAGTAGGTCATGGTATTAGCATCCATTTAAACTAAGGAAGGCCCCCAGATTGTGAAAAGACTTTTAGATGCTTTTCACAAAACACAAATAAAAATTTAGGTTCCTTGATGAATGATTAATGTTTTTTCACTGTTTTGTGTGATAGAAATCTGAAATCTAGAATTTACAAAAATCATGTTATATTTCCTTTTAAATAATGAAGTTATATTTTACTTCAGGAAATAATTGAAAATATGTAAATTATTAGCAATTGAAACTGCTAATATTAGTCTAAGAAAATAGGAAATGAATGCCAAAAATTAAGCAAAAATTCTAATGAGCAGTCCAGAAGCAATGAAAACTGTTTCAAGAAATCAAAAATTTGGGGTTGGTACAGTTTAAAAGAAATAATTAACATTTTTTCATGTCATTTCACATGAATTCTTCCCTTATTTACAATTTCAAACCTGAAATTATTTAGGGAATTAAACAGGTGTAAATGTCAAGCAGAATACATAAGATAAACCCTGAAGAGACTGCAGCAACAATGCAGTATCATATGAACATATAGAGACTGCGAGAAAGGTGAAGACTCTGGCTCTGCACCTCAGCACAAAATTCAGTTAGGTTGATCATTTACAATGCAAACAATTTTCCTCCATTTGGCAGAGAGAAGAGAGAGGATGCCTCTTAGTCACCAGTGGTCTATAGTTATAGAATCATAGAACCATAGAATCATTACGGTTGAAAAAGACCTCTGAGATCATCTAGTCCAACCATCAACCCAACACCACCATGCCTACTAAACCATGTCCCGAAGTGCCACATCTACATGGGTTTTGAACACCTCCAGGGATGGTGACTCCACCACCTCCCTGGGCAGCCTGTTCCAATGCCTCACCACTCTTTCAGTAAAGACGTTTCTCCTAATATCCAATCTAAACTTCCCCTGGTGCAACTTGAGGCCATTACCCCTCATCCTATCGCTGGTTACTTGGGCAAAGAGACCAACACCCTCTTCACTACACCCTCCTTTCAGGAAGTTGTAGAGAGTGATAAGGTCTCCCCTCAGCCTCCTCTTCTCCAGACTAAACAGCCCCAGTTCCCTCAGCCACTCCTCAAAAGACTTGTTCTCCAGGCCCTNAAGCCATGAGCCACCAGCTTCTCTAGGAGAATGTTGTGGGAGACAGTGTCAGAGGTTTTACTAAAGTCCAGGTGGATAACATCCACTGCCTTTCCCTCATCCACTAGGCAGGCCACCTGGTCATAGAAGAAGATCAAGTTGGTCAAGCAGGACCTGCATGAAAGCATGAACCCATGCTGACTGGGCCTGTCCCCCTGGCTGACCTGAACATGCCCATTGAGCACACTCAAGATGAACTGCTCTGTAATCTTCCCCAGCACCAAGGTCAGGCTGACAGGCCTGTAGTTCCCCAGATCCTCTTTCTGGCCCTTCTTGTAGATGGGCATCACATTGGCCAGCCTCCAGTCATCTGGGACCTCCCCTTTTAACCAGAACTGCTGTTAAAGCATGGACAGCTGGCAAGCTCCTTGGCCAGCTCCTTCAGTACTCTCAGGTGGATCCCATCTGGCCCCATAGACTTGTGAGTGTATTTTCCCCATTCCTCTCAATTTTTTCTCTTGAACTTACATTCACTGGATCTAGAATGATAACGGTTGGAAGACTGTCTGTTTCATTCTGGACTGGGATGCATTTCTCCATTCTGCACAGCTGGCAATCAATTTTGGTTTGCTTTTTTTTATATTGGGGTCAAAGATTTAATTATAAATTATTTTAAAAGGATTCTTACTGCAATCTACAGGTTAGTGGGGATACAGATCTCAATGTTTTGCATGTCTTGAAGAATTTTTCTTTTTAACACTTCTGTTTAGTGCAAATAAAAGAGCTAAGAGAAAGGTTCTACAGGCCAAGATCCTTACCTGTTGTTAGGTGAAAGGTATGGACAAAACTTTCTTAGAACTCCTGGCTCTTTGTACACATAAGGATGTCTCAAAATTTATCCTGGATTTGCCATCCAGGATGCTGCTGGGGAGGTGTTAGGACAAGTTCAACTAGTGATTAAATAGAGCTGTACTTTTCACATTTAATTTACATTGTTTTGTCTGTACCTTATTATTTCCATGTTCTTTTATTCAAATACAATTTTAAGCCATATTTGGAAAGTATTTTTCCAGTCTAGAAAATAGCATTATTCTTTTTTTTTTTTTTTAATGGAATTACTGACTTCTTTACCATGATTATGTTCCGACTGCTGTAGATATCATAAAAAGATATAGAAAGATACCCTTTCACGTGCAGGCATTTTATAGCCTAAGGGCCTAATGCAGAAGTCTATGGAGGAAGCTGTGTCTCTCTCTTTAAACTCAAACAGATTCTGGGTAAGACATCAGAGTCTGCACCCCCCCAAAACACAGTACTAATACCTAACTAACTAATATAGTATCATCTTACTCTTTGGTGCCCTAAACAAAAATACAATATGAAACCTAGTTCTTCAAGAGAAAGTGTAATAAAAGGGTAATACACAGGACATTCTATATATATATATGGAATGTAGTAGATACTATCATTTCATAAAATCAGTTCTCCTTAACAGTGGAGGCTATATATAAAGGGTTTAGTCACCTCTGTTTTGTCTGTTTAGCAGCATGTTATACTGGGTGTCTACTGGTTATCTAAACAATTCAGTTTGTATAATTAATCTTATGCTTAAGTAAATTTTGAGTTATAGCTTTTTAATTGTTAAAAAAAGTCCCAGACAAACTATCCTTGAAAAAATATTCCCTCTGGTGATTTTTTTACCCTCATTAATTTGCCTTACTTGGTTTTATTTTTAAAAATATACGTGTGTGTGTGTATAAATGTATTATCACTTTTGGCTATCAGTTTACAACTTCTAATTAAGTTGTCATCTCTCACTCCATAAAGCTATTGGTTGCTCCCAGAAATCAAGCATCTGGTCAATCTGTCATAGTGGAAAATGTCTTTACAAACCAGTAACATCATCAAGCTGAAGTACACCACAAAGATTTCTCACATTTCTTTAACAAACTACCACAGAATAGACAGGAGAGTGAAGCCTAAGACCAGGAAAGAAATTTAAAGCCTGAAAACATACGTGCCATCAGTAAGACTCCATATATGTTGTCTGGAAAAACATGTTTGTCAAAATCTGCTGCAGAAGCTCTTGAGGGAGCGCTATATGTACCCTCGCTTCTGGTGCCAAAAGGAGTAGTAGAGTTTGCAAAGCAGAAAATCTAAAGGATAACAAGACACAGCATATTAAAGGTGGGATCTTACCATTAGATTCCTGTATAAAAAAACACTAAAGACTTCGATGCCATTGAGTGGCTAGAAGGGAGAATTCAGTATTGTGAAGGGTTCCAAAATAGCTCAGAAGTAGGCATACTTCAGATTTTGAAAAGGTACCCAAACCAGGAAAGGGCTGTAAGAATCTGTAATAAGAATTTGAATCTAAATTTTCTGTAGTAAAATAATAAAATTAATTTTCTGTCAGAAACACTTACAATATAATCTAGGTTTTACTGGCATCCCCCTCAAAGACCAGGCTTTTGTCATTCTAACTTTCAGGATACGATCAAGCCATTTTCTAAGTACTCAATTCTGTTTGGATGTATGATGATTCGAGAGGAAAATTCTATAGCTTACAACAAATCTCTGTTGTATATCTTGAGATCTTCAACCTCTGTTATAAGACAGATAAGTTCATATGATGAGATACATATTTCTGTGCATTTTTATAAATAGTTGTTATAGCATATTCCTTTTTCAGATCAAAATTCCAGTACAAATGCATTGAAATAATAACATATAATACAGTATTACAGGAAAAATTGTAATAAAATGTATTAACTTCAAGTTCATAGAGTAGATGCATTTTTTCTGAAAAATAAAATGTGACAACTTTAATTTTTATGTGTTGATCAGAAAAAGCCCTATATTATTTAGAATGCCGCTTAGAATTGAAACGTTTCCAAATCAGTCAGTAATTAGAATGGTAAGAATCCATCATTTCACTGATACTTACTCCTTGTAGAGTTCTATTTTAAATGTATTCACACACATTCTTGTCAATTGGAACCTGTCTTGGTAAATTACTTCATTTTGTGGATCACATGCTATCTAAATGTTATTAAACAAAAAAACATCATTTAAATACAGACCTGAAAGGCAGAATTGAGAACACTAAACATGGATTACTTTCTCGTGGCCTCCTTGTCACAGTGCAGTAGTAGAAGACATAAAATCTTATTCATTATTTTTACTTTTACTTTTAGCACACAGTACTGGAACCATGTACATCCTACAAATATAACTCTAAATGAAAAAGCATAGACATTTTGGCTAAGTAGTAAAAAAGTGAACATTTATGTACTAATTGTTTGCATATCTAGTGTTCTTTTACTATAGTGATCCACAGAATGAGAGCTGAAGGTAGGTCACAAACAACACTCTGCATCTGGGTAATAAGATTTTTTAATGAGATGAAGTGCCTATGTGATCAGCGAGGTGGACCATGCTCCATGCAAGGAATCCTTGTCAATATGACTTCCAAAAAATATGTGAGCATGGCATATCAACAACAGCATTTAGGCCAAAATGCTGTCTTTAGGAAGTGATTCAGTTTAAGATCACCACAAGTAAATTAGGTGTCTACTTGTAAGTTATCTGTATGTGAGCTAGACATCTTAGTTCCCATTATAGTCAGTGGAACTCTAGTAAGTATAGTTGTATACCTGCATAAATGCTTAGCTTCACTACTCTGAAGACCCCTGCAGAAATCACTGAAGTTACTTTCAGTAGTACAGTGAATTAGACCTGAGCATAATAGGATTTGGATTGCAGTCTTAAGTCCACAATTGATCGATCAGGCAAAACTCCTTTGTCCGCAACTTAGTAACTCTGAATCAAGATCAAGGTAAATGGGAAACACAGAAACTGAAAAATTACTGAGTGGAAGATGAAGTTTAGCAGAAGCCATGTTTTCTACAATAGCATGACTGATAAAATCCGCAAACTTTTTATGAAAGAGTGATAGCCAATTTATTATTTTATTAGGCAAGGTTGCTAATGTCACTGGAATTAAATTAAATAAAAAAGAAATTAGTATCAGTTTAAGAAATTGGTAACTAATGAAGAAAAAATGAAGCAATACACTGAAGACATCTGAAACTCAATTGCAAAGAGGTGTGTGGGTACAATAAAAGCTGACAGGAGAAAGACAAGGTATTAAAAGGAATAAGAACATCCAATATATTTTAAAATTCAGTAACTGATAAATATATGTCTGCAAACAAACACTGAAGTACATGTTCTCCCATATATTTCCAATGAACTATTAATGAAATATGACCATTGACCATCACCGTATGTAAATTACATGGAAGAACAACATGCTACAGAGCATTAACTCTTTGGCACAGTTCTGCAAGACACAAGTTCCACAACAGTCCCCCAAAAATATGTTTTAAATGCTTGAGACTTGATACTTCTTTGTTTGCTAAACTTCTGTTGGAATGGCACCTTCTAACTGATGTCACATGTATTTATTATAAATATTGAATTAAATTAAAAGAAGCAATAGCTTTCAATTTTTATCCCAGATCATGCAATTTGACAACTTACATTTGAATCCTGACTCATTTAATCCAAATCTCAATTTAAATTGTAATATGTCAGAAAAATGAGAAGGTGAATAAATCCAAATAAACCAAGACATCAACATCACTGGGAACTGTATTTTATCCAGGTATTTATACCACTTGAGTCAATGAAAGTACATGCAAGATAATACAATTCTGACAGACTTTGTGATTTATACATTACTTGAAATACAGATTTCCACAAAGGAGCTGATCTTGCAAAAATTTATGTGTAACTACACATGTAAAAAGTCTCTTTGATTTCCACGGGATCACTGGTACATATTTGCAGGGTTGGGGCTTTACAGTATATCACTGATCTTCCATTCCCATGCAAAACGGATTTGCTACTGACATTTGACCTTGCTATCTATGCGTTAAGGACTCAAATGCAGCAATCAGTATGTTTATCCTGACAAGTCATACGACTCTATGGTCTCTTCCCAGTCTTGGGCTAGAGAAAGAAAATATAAAATACAGTCTATCTCTATGTCTTTATACATCTCTAAAATCTGTCTTCACTATATCATAGCTTTTTCAAAATGTACACATTGGCCATTCAAACTATGTATAAATAAAAAAATATAAGCAAAGTACTATGGAATGTTATACAGATAATTTATGAATGTTTTTAACATCAGTTCTCATTTTTGAGCACACAGAATTCTACACTATTAACTGTCATTTTCCAATTCTATTAAACTTGTAAACAGGGGTGTAAAAGGGCCTATTTTCTGGTATTGGTGGCTTTTCTACTTATAGCAGTGACTTTTTCCTGTTATACTTACCCTTTTAATGGACACACAATATGTTACTCTGTGCCCAAGCTCACCTACTCTTTCTTTTCTCAAAAGACAAGGCACATCTGCCACCTGCTCTAGTCTGTGTCCCAGCAACAACTGTCGAGCAGCAAAAAGATTGATTATCAGTCAAAAACCATTCAACAACACCAGATTTTGGTAGGTTAAGCTTGCTGATCCAGCAAGAGATGGTGTGAAATTTTCAGTAATGTGTGCCAACATTTTGGTGCTAAAAGAACAGCAGTGCATGTCACAATGAAACGCAGCCAAAGATGTGCAGACAAAGCACAGAAGTTTTTGTTTTGAACTTGGCTTGCAAGAGGAAAATGAGAGAAAGAAAAAAAGACTCGCTTCATGAATTCAAAAATCTATCACAACACTCAAGTTGTATGCATGGAGAAACCATAAGAAGATTACCAGTGAAGACGTTGTAACAAATTATAGCAGTACCCATATAAAAATACTGCAATAATAGGTTTGTTTCAATGATTCATACGATACCAATAGTAGTTTTATTGTACACTTTTGCAAGAGTAAATACAAAGTTTTGTGCCTTTTACTGAATATATAGGCCATTCATTACAGCCATTCCAGTGAATGAATCACCTGTATCACACTCAGAATAATTTTTATGTTATAAACAACAGCTTATCATATATAAAATTGATTATGTAAGACACAGGCTCACTAACATAAGTTTCATTCATTAATACCTCCATGAATATGTAAACATACCTTTAATTACAGGACATATCATAAAGGCCCTACTAATGAATACGATTTTTATGTGTCTAGAGAGAGCTATGTAGTAGTCATTTTCTTGGCCAAATAGCCAGTAATGAATACTATATAGACATCTTCTTGAAATGTATTTGTACTAAGTAATATCAATAAGCTGTAAAAGAATTAGAGAAAGATTATTTGAATATTTTGAAATTCAGAATGAAATATTTAACACTGAAGTATGTCTCCTAATAATGCCCAAGATAACAAATGCTATTTAAAAACTATGTAGAAAAATAAAACCCAATGCTTGTTTCTAGAGAAAGTACGTAAGATAAAAAATGCCCCAAAGTGCAAAGAAATGTATATATGAAATATATACAACATATACATAAAATACACACACTAGTTGAATGATTTGTCTTTTGTTTTTCTTCGTTGCCACCCCTAACTTTTTAGAAAACATACCACATTTTACTACAAGATTATGCAAATTGGAATATTTCACATAATGTTAAACAATTTATCTTATTTGCATTTGTCATCAGAATCGTACACGGGAGTTGTAGATTCCTGCCTACACATACACTATCCTAATAATAATTTTGCTTTTTATTATATGTTAGCTTATATAAATTAAAAGTTCTTTATCACAAAAGCCAGTTGAATTAATAGTTTAATAAAATACTCAACTGGTATCTTGAATTTGATACTGAACCCTAGTTAAGCTAATGTTATAAAATGTTACCACAAATTTGTTGCCAAAATCTCACAATGTACTTAAAATATGACAGAGAGAAACATTTACATTCACATTTAAACTGTAAAGGATTCAGAAAGTTTTCCCCCCTTGTAAAAAATAAAACATAATTACCAGATTGGTAAAGGAATGAGAAAGAAAGAAGAAAGACTTTAATAATCACCTTACCAAACAAAATAAAATTAATAAAGCATAGTAAAGTAGATATTCCGTATTGCTATACTAAACTTTCAAAAAATTTTAAACAATTACATTAATTAATCCAGTCTTACATTCAGGATTATTTTTGCTAGTGGAATAAGCCTAATTAATTATGTCTGTTTGATGTCACTGAAACTAAACAGTAAATTCAATAATCTCTTTACATTTTCACCATTTAACCTCCTGCAGGCTCCCTAATGTCTATTCAGATCTATATTAAATTAAGTACCAATGCTAATGAAGGGCAATAAACGTGGCTGTCAGTAGATTTTTCTTTCATTAAGCACATTATCCTCTTACTGAGCTGTAAATGAGTAAACATTAGTTTTGTTAAACCATGCAAAAAGACAGGACGAAAATCATTTTTAATTGCACCCCTTAAGCCATTTGCTGGGGGTTCTCAGTTTTGGTTTTGGTTTTTTACCTTTTATTTATTTGAATGGATATAAAAAGGTCTCTCCAGTTGAAACACAAACGTCGGTATCATGGGGTATGTCTTTAGGTTCTAGTGCTTCAGTGCCGTCTGCCAAGAACACTCATCGTGCAGCCATGTTCAGATTCAGCTTTTCCGAGCACTCCTCCAGCAGCTAAATGAATGCAAAAGGTAAGGAATACTGATTACAAACATACTTATTCTATGATTAATATTTAGTCAGAGAAAATAAAATTGGAAATAAAAAGTCCACTCTCAACTAATTTACCAGTCATACTAACTGAACTACAAATCACTTAGTATTTTAGTGATTACTAGAAATCATAGGATAACAAGATGAGAAAAACACATAACCTTAAAAAGACTGATTTAAAAGTATTGTGCGCTTGCCTTTTAATGTCAAATAGCATTGTACTTTATGCTGTAACTTATTTCACTTAGCATTTATAAGAATTTTTAACAAGTCACATTTTAGGAATAGTGTACAAAGGAAGAAGAGTTTAATGTAAGCTTATTTTAAAGGAAAAAAGGATTCATGTTAGGGTTTGAAGCAAAAGCTACAAACAGACTTTATGCATGCAAGAAAACTTCTATTAGAGGTTACTGGCTTAATTAAGGGTACGGAAACTTTAGCAAAGGTCTTTCTTGTGCCATTTTTGTAAGCTATGACTTTGATTATGTTTGGCTGTTGTTTAATAACTTTGGATACTTCAATTGCCCTCTGGACATGCCAGAGTTTTGAAACAGAGAGCACAGTTAATTCTGTTGAAAAAAAAAAAAAAACATTTTAGGATATTAAAGAAACAATCCAAGATTTTTTTTTTTAACTTTTTTTTAGAACTTTGATAATAATTGTGTGAAAAGACAATCTGAACATATGGTCATTAAAATTTTTCACAGTATAAGAATTTAGTTTGCAGCACCTAAGTTATAAATACAGACAATACAGAGAAATTGGACTGTTATAAGCAAAATAGTCTTAATCTACCTCAAACTGATTTTTTTCAGAACTTCTAGAATACCTGGAAAGCAGTCACTTAATTCCACTACAAAGTCCTTTTTATGCAATCTCTTAAGAATTTCATAAGAAAATAAATCACCTAATTTTAAAAGTATTTTTCAAAATCTATCAGCACAAATAAATACAGAAAAAAATTTGATGATTCTGAGAAAACTTGTAATTAAAGAGTGCTTTCAGTGCATACTATGTAGATTATTGCTTCTAGTTTAAAAAGTAAGAACTGATGACTTGTCTTTTCTCAGGCAAAATTTCAATCAAATTGACAGCAATTATGCCTGTACAGTGACTGCAGAGAGGGGCTTATTGTTAATTGTTTCTGTTTCCTAGATAGCAAAATAAATTCCAGGCAGCTGCCAGAATAAAATTAAATAAACTAATAATTAAAAAAAATCATAATACTATTTTAAAATGCTCACACCACAGACAACTTCTGAATAATACCACAGTAAGGTTATTTTTAAAAAGAAAAA
>VZTL01068197.1:15982-32153 GCA_013400535.1 Scopus umbretta | reverse complement strand
ACAACACACGAGCAATTAACTTGAGGGGGGGGGGGAAGCAGATTTATAACAAAATGTCATACTTCAGCCAGAACATTTGTGACATACGGTCTCTGTCCTAGTCTGCAACAAGAGGTTCCCATGCATAACTCAAAACTGCTTTGAGGCCTAAGATTTGAATTCTTCTCCCATGAAAAACCTTGGAAATTTTTCCATTCATTTCAATTAGCACTGAACTGATAAGTCATTTAAACCATAACGTCATGTAGGTAATCTCACATAATTTGCAGTTTCCACATTTCTTGAATGACAAAATGACCATGCAAGAATCCTAGCTTTTTTGTATTCTTTTTAGCATTTTGAAAGCAAGTCATGCTATTAAATCATCATAGCTACTTTGGTGTTGAGTACTAAACCATATAAGTAAGAAAGCCAGAATGTGGCCCCCTTAAAAAATTAACTATATATTTTCCTTTTGGTTTCAGAGTTTAAGACTTTCATACACCAGGGGACAAGTATATTAGGACGAGTATATTAAAATATATGTATTATCATACAAAATTAGCAATTACAAATACTTTAACAGTTTTGGAAAAAGCACTTTCAGAAAACATTTGCACAAAAGAAATTTGAGAGCCATTTGTGTCCTATTTGAGGTCACGTCTGCACACAAATGAGGGGATGCCATGATAACTATAATCATCCAGGTTTGTCTCAGTTTACAACAATTTACCTACTCAAAATGGAAGACATTAACAACAAAAAGCTTTTGTTGAGGAGATCTAAATTAAACACACTAAAATACACTTCTGTTCACCAGGTCTTCACTTTAATCACCTTTACGGTACACTGCAAAATCCAATAGTTCTCTTGGGTTCTCCAGACAGACAAAAACAATTCATCTTGGATTAATTATGAAGAATCACTTTCTTCTTTACAGAGGGTAAACCTGATGGATATTACCTATCTATTGTTGAGTCTATTAAAAATTAGTAAAGCAAACTGGGATGGCTGGTTTGTTGTCATTTTATTTGTTTTCCAGAAATGTTTGGTGAAATCAATATGGTTTGAAAAATGGTATACTCTGAGCAATTTTTAGGTCAGGAAATCTTAACAAAAAATTAGCAAGGTCTGTTTTAGAATATCAACTGAATCATCATTATAAGGTGACTGAACTGCAGCAGTCATGGTTAAAAGCAACAGAGAAGAGTTTTGATTACCTTAGTTGACCTGTGGGAACACTTTCAGCTCTGTTTCTCTTGGATGGTAATATAAGACAGAAATTGTCTGTACTGCTTGATTTGTAGCTGTCTATATGTCTCATACTCCATCACAGCTCTGAACTGATTTTGTTTGATGTGTAGAGCAATCTTGAAGTCTTGACCTTCTTGATACCATTGCTGATTGCAGGCGAGTGTTATGGACAAATAGAAATTGTCTAGAGCTTTGCTTCCCTTCAATTTTTTTAACAACTACTTTTGCATAGGGAGGGAGACATTTTCTGAAACTGAAATATGGTAAATATAGTAAAAATTTTATCTCTTTGCTGTGGTCTTTCATCTACTTTAAATTAGTAATGATTGACTGTAAGGAGAAAAGCCTGCAACAACTTAATTAAAGTTGGAAAACACTTATGAAACAGTGTTAATAGTTTCATCCTGATTCTTATTTCTTCGAACTCTAAAATTATTTCAGAATTCAGCTCAATTAATCTTTGCACAAGCTAGGATCAGAATGGGAATTGTATAAAGCGCTGTAGGACAGGATTATGGTGAACTACAGAAGGTATTTCAGCTATACTATATTGCAATAGCACTGAGCCTGTGCTAGCCTACCTTCATACAAAATGAATAGTAAATAATCTCACAAAGCTAAAAAGGTTTTATTTGCATAAAAGCATTAAAAATAATGAGAACAAAAGCCTCCGACTTTCAATTTGAGGCTACTATGAATGGTACAAAATTACTTTATACCATAGGCCAAAAGCCTTGTTGGAATATTCACCCACATGAAGACCACAAAACCTAATTTTATGCCGTCTTCGGAAGATCCAAATCAGCACTAGTATAATTGTGCCAACAGCAGTATCAAAGATCAAGAAGCAGCAAGAAAAGAATCAGATGAGATCAAGCCCTCATTCTTCTTTCATATTCAAATAGTTCTTAAGTGTCAGAATATCCCCATTAAAAATTACAAAAATGATGTCACAACAAACATGAACGTCAAAATTTGTCCGCAGGGATTACAGTATGCTTGTCTAGGAAATCCTTAAACTGATACACTATCACTGGAATACTAAATATTGGAGTGCAATCAAAGAAAACTCTTTTTAGTATTATGAGTCTGAACACATAATGCTGAGTTTTGAATTCTGACTAGTGACAGCAAGAGGACACTATTTTTTATAAATACTCTCTTTCTTAGAAGACCACTTTGTTACCCACTTCAAGAGCAGAAAATAACTATACAACCAGAAACAAATTTCTTTAAACAATAAAAATCTATTAATTGCCATTATTAATTCTGTAGATACCTTCTTTAGCAGATAACATCCTTACTTACTACTCATGAACTATTTTAATGGAGTATTGGCAGTACTGTTAGTATTAACTAGGAATTATCTTGTTTACATGACAAGTAAACCATTATGTAAGTGGTCTGGTGTAGCAAAGGGCAACTACTTTTCAACCATATATGCTACCTTCGAAATCTCCTGTCACTAAATTACACTATACCAGGAAAATACCTACAGGACTACTATTGTTATTGTTCCCCAGTCCTTGTCCGGCTTTTTCTTAAAATTTCCCACCAGCATAACAACTATTTATATGTACAGTGTATGTAAACCTTAGGATATTTGTGCATACACTCCAATTCCTTAACTGAGGTGGTTTCAAACAGAAAACACAAGCATGAAATTACCAAGAGTAACCTTACTCTTGCACTGCTGAGCCGTTTTATACTTTGAGAAAACTCAAATTTAGACGTAACCCTGGTGCCCATGCTTCAGGAGATTTAACGCCATGAAAGGAAAGTCCTAATATGTGGAAACCTCATGAAAGAGCCAATGTGAAATGTCATTCACTAGTCAGGAAAAACAGCTTGGTACTCCACATTAAAGCAAAATTTCTTCTTAGTTGATGGTAAATTTTTCTAGCTGCTAACACTAAGATGTTGTGATCCTGTGTTGATGGCACAAGTAAAGATGCCCAGATAGAGATACAGAGAGAAAAGATTTTGAAACCAGAAATTTACATGGGAAAGAAACAAAAAACACTAAAAACCTAAAGAGTTCTAACAACTTTTTTCCATTTAAAAGCAATTAAGTTGCTGTTTATGCATGGGCAAAGTACCAAAGTCTTTTTGTAATTATTACAAAAGGAAATTTTACCTTCAGTTAGTTCTACATACCAAAATTGGTTAGCTACATCAGGTCAAAATGTCTATTCTATTGCTCTAGTGCCGTTTTCTAATTATTAATTATTGCCTAACTAAAGCACATTTCTCCATATTTCTTCTTTAAATAGAAAATAACAGTATACTAAAGAAAATAGTCTATACAGTTTTCTAAGACATAAATCTGCTCATGGCTAATATTTGTTCCCTGACTGAAAAATATAGTTACTTTAACAGACGTTGGTTCAGTAACAGCTACACAGGTCAAAGTTATCACACAGTTTTGGATGTGAATTCAACAGCAGGATAATGACAGTTGCCAAGGATTTGTACTTGCTGTCGCTTACTACCAGTGTTGCCTGTCAAATTGTCTCTTTTTCTTATACAGAAGCCATGGAATTTTTTATGGATAGCAATTACTTACAATATACAATGAAGTACATCAGATGTAACAACCACCCTTTAGCCCTTCATTATTTGGTCGTCTCTTTGTTATATCTAGTCATCCATTTTCACCTAAATTATTTATTTATACTGCATATTTGACAAGCATGTATTCACTGCTTTATTTTTTCAGTAGTTGTTGAAAAGATATAGTGATTTATTTTAATATTCTCCTATTTAAATTTACATATTTAAATTTACCTTTTTATTTTTGTACTTGCACTTCGTGTTGGATTTCTCAAGAAAAGCATTATCTGCACAGCAAAGGCATTTTATTTATCTACCAAGGTATTAAAAATTAAAATAATGGTAATATCAGATCTTCACCACCACGGAGGGGTTAAGCAAATCTGATATTTATTCATTATTTGTTTGCATTATTAAAGTATTTTTTTCTCCAGCCATCATATATGTTTCATATTTGTTTGCACTTTCATTATTGTGTACACTACATGCATGTATGCTCCAGATAACCATATTAATATATCTTTATATTGATAGATGAGAACATGATGTTTCATGTATTATGGTCCTGAATCACTTTCTGGTACAGGCCTGCATTACCATCATCATAAGACTTGTAAAAATTCTAAATTTAATTTTATTGTGCAGGGAAGCCACAGTATACATCATTTACAGGATAAAAAACAAAGCCTAGTAAAGCCTAGTAAATTTAACATGACTGGGAAACTGCCTTCATCTTAATTCACCCAACAAAGGGCAGATTTACACACATAATGTGTATCACTTTGGGAAGGATCTTCTTCAAGCAATAATGCCGCAAACCTCACACCTGCCAAGTAAACTAAACTGTTCTCAACCCATACAGCAGTTCAAAAGAAAAAGTGATAATCATATTTCTTTTATCAGGAAAGCCAAATCTTCCCCTCTTCTAACACGATTTCCAATCACAGTCTATCACAAAACTACAATCTATTCTAAAGGAGTACACACTGAGTAATAACCTAACAAGTACAGGCTGTGTGTGAAACTCATGTCCCACTAAAATTGTTGGGAATTTTGCCAAAGGCTTGAAGGAAAATTTCATCCTGGATCTCTGAGTTGATGAATAGAAAGAAACTGCGGCTCCTTTCTCTGTCACTTCCCCACTGAAACCTTGGCATCCCACAGACCTCTGGCCATGAAAGATTTTTCTCCAGTACCCCAGAGAAGAAAAGAAACTATACTGCTCATTTAGGCAACTGGTGCCTAACACAGAAGAAAATCCCTTCAACAATCCCTTTTTAATATCACAATAATCTGACAGCATTTACTATCTCATCTTAGCCAAGAAACTCAACAGCACACAATATGCCTCTTCTGTTTCACCCCAAATGCCAGAGAAATGGGATTTTTCTTCAGTGCCTGGAACAGATAAAACTTACTCATTGCCTGAGGAATGAACCTGCCACACTTTGGAAAAGAAATCAGCATGAAAAATGAGAATATACATTCCCTTGACCAAAATAAGTGCTCACGAAGAAACCGATAACTGAGTCATCACAGCACAGTTTTACTAGTTAGGTAGATAACAAGGTAAATAAAAGGCTGCAAAAGTTTGAAACTTAGGTGTTACTTGTACTTGCGGAGTTAAAATGGCTACCATCTGCTCCCATGCCTTTCTGTGAAGCAGAGAAAAAAGGGCAGCAGCACCTTGGGATCTTGAATGGCTGTGAGGGCCCCCATTGCATCCCCCTCCTGGGGGTTCGGCTGCTGGGCTCCGGGCCAGCTCGGAGACAGTGCAGCTGAGGGCTGCCCCTCCTGCCCTCGGGTGGCCGCGGGGAGCTGCCAGACGGCTCTGCAGGGCGGCCTCAGCCAAGGCTGGCCCCCTTCTGTGGGAGCCGCCGTTCCGCCGAAGCTCTGCTGCTCGGCCTTGCTTGCCACCCGCGTGGCAGCCATGCCTGTACCTGGCCACGGGCCCTGCTGACCTGCACCCAGGCCCCCGCCCACGGGACGACTAACCGGCTTGGCCCGGCGACCGCTGGCTGTGTCTGACCCTGACGCCAGGCCTGGTCTGAGCCCAGCTTACGGACTGGTGTTCCCGGCCCGACCTCGGCCATGCCTCGTCACCGCGGGTTTGCCTGATGACCGCCGGGCTCCGGCTGGCCCCGGCTGCCGTCCGGGCTGGGCCCTGCCGGGCAAAGCCCCTGCCCTGCGGCCTGGCTGTCAGGCCCGGCCCCCAGCGCCCCGACCCGCAGGGAGCAGCCGACCCTTGCTGCGCTCTGGCCAAGGCCTTCAGGACACGATGGGATCTCTTCAATAAATACCTGCAGTATCGTGTCATTTCTGACCATTATACTTGGTATAAAAATATCGTCAACCCTCCTGACTGAAATCAATTACTAACACCATGGGTCGCCGTTCCAGCCTACTGTCTCACCACAGAGGAAGAACTGGTATCTAAAGGGCTGAAGAAACTTAAGACAAAGCAAGTTATTTTACAGATTCCAGGACCACTAAGTCAGCTGCAGATGGATCCAGAATGAAGGATTCACAAATACTGAAAGGACTAAAATTTTAAATAAAGACAAAAGTTGAAAATCAACTTCTCTTTAGGTTTTGAGATATTTTTCCCCTTACTTGAGTGAAACTGAGAGTATACTATAGAGAAAAATTATAAAAAAAATTTAAATGTTTTACTTCATCTTTAATCTGAGACTGATGCTAAGAAAATATTTATTCAATTATATTTTTTAGAACTTATCACAGAGCAGCAAATGAAACATCTTACTTTGACAAATGACATGAGTGAAAAGTTGCCATGGCTTTACTCACACATTTTTTGCTAATGTAGGTTGTGCATCCATGTGGCATGAAGACATTTGCAAAGTTAAGAGCTCATCGTATTTTTGTGATGATGCACATGCCATATGGCATTTTTCCTGAGCACTTACTAGACCTCTGTTGCTTGCCATTTCCTGTTTAGAAGTACGAAAGATTGTAACTAAAATGAAAGCATAAGCTTTTTGTTAATAGTCAAGACTAATGATTCAATAGTGATTGGAAAATTGAACCCATCTTGTACCTTAATTTTCTCTACAGCTTATAAGAACATGGTGGGTGTTAGATGGAATTTCATTTGGATGCGTGTATGCTTTGCATATTGTTCCTTTCTGGAGTAGCAAGATTTGGAATTGAAAGGGAAATTCAGAGGCTATAAATAGAGAGAGAGAATACATTCTCTGTGGACTTAGATTAATCTGATTATCTGTATATATAATAAAATCAGAAACACCTGAAATAAAGTCATACAGATTTTCAATAAAACCACCTCTTCTTTTCTTGTTTTCTCCCTGCTGCTCCCTATCTTCTCTACCCCTATTAAAATGGAACAACTACCGTGTTTCAGAAGTTGTTTCTACAAAGACATCACCAAGAACTCAGGAGCTTTGTAATTATTTTATTCCTTTTAACAGGAAGGGTTCTATTTTTTTTAACTTAGGGGAAAACAAGTATGTGATAGACCTTCAGAGAAAATTACCTGAATCCAGGTCAGAATTTACATAAACCCAAAACAGATCTAACATTTTACCTATAATTGATTGATACACACTGATCAGTTGAGAAACCCTTCAATTATACTTTTTTATGCATGAGATCTGCCATCTGATGAGGAAGTTACCTGTGAGAAGGAACCCTTCATGGTGTTACTGCAAAAGCTCTGCTGACAAAAACTTACAAAGCAAGCTCTTAAAGTGAGTGCCTGCTTTAATATTGTATGAAGATTAACATGTGAATATATGTTTTACTTTAATGAAAGAAACAATGCACAATTTACTAGTCAGCTGTACTATTTTTCAGAGACAAGAGTTCATGTGTTGACACCTGTAACAGCTTAGCAATCACAGTTACCAGCAAAACTAACAGTAGCAGTAAACACTAAAGGAAATCTGAAGCTGGCCTTTACAGTTTAGGAGCCAATTTCTGCAAATACTTACACAGCTGTTTAAAATAAAGCACATCAATGTGTCCATTACTTCAGTGCAAATAGAAGTATATATGCTTCTTTGCAGGACTGAAGCCCTGTTGTGCATGTCTTAAATGAATGTTCGCTTTTGAAATATATATTATTTTTGCAGTCTACAAAATGCAGACATACCACCATGTCCTACAAATCACCACGACAAACTTTAAACATGCCATTCATTGAAAACAGCTACAAAACCTTTTAATCATACAAACTGATTATCATACAAACTGGTTGCTGTTTCATTGCCCTCCCAGATTTCTTGAATTACTCTTTCTTCTAGATCTTTTGTTAAATAAATTTACTTGTTTTTTTGGCAATAGGATTTTTTTTAACAATATGTCTACACAACGTCTAGCACAATGGGCCCTGAACTTGCCTGGAATACCAACAGACAACAATTTCCCCAGCCCCCAAATCAACATTAAGGTAACAATAAGGTAACAACGTAGAACCAAGTAATTCTATGAGCCAAAAAAAGCCAACTAGATTGCTGAAATAGAATTTTAATGTTAAACTAGATGAATCTTGGTACCAGTCACAAATATCGGAAAGAAAGGCAAATTTTAATCGGTAACGTTTATTTCCATTTGACTGGATTGATCTTGTGCGACTGAGTACTATTCCTCTTTTATATAACTTAACCTTCGAACATTCATTGGTGATATGCATTATCACAACACAGCTTTATTTACCACGTGCTTACTTTTATAAATTTTACTCGGTCTGGCTCAGTGCAATTTGATGATAAAGTAATATGATCTAATGGCTAGGTGGGCAGATGGGCAGATTTGCCCCCCTCTTCCATTTCTTCCTCTTGTCCTGGACAAGTTCTCCAGCCACCTTCTCTGTGCTGGCACTGACGCATAACAAGTCTAGTCTGTTCAGTGGAGCTAAATCAGCAGAAAATTCAATTTTTTTTGGCAGAATTAGATTTTTGCTCATTTATCTCCACGAATTATTTCACTGTGTGGTCATATGAATGGCAGTGCTGATGCAAGGGCAGCATGACTGAAGTGGGTGAAAAAGGAATGCCAGAAGAATTTTACCACTTTCAGTGGCAACTAGTCATTAGATCAGCATAGCTGTATCTTCAAACTACACTTTTCAGTTCAAACTAAAAAGACAACAGGAGTTTTGCTTAAGCTCAGACTCAAAAATATATGTAATATAGGAATATATAATGAAATGGTATTTGAAGTACAGCGACTATATTCTTTCCTGTAATGCTAAAAGGCATTTTACTACTTGTTGCCCTACTTGGAAAGTACTCTGGTCTTTAAAGGAGTCCACATAATGGAAAAATGTTAATCAAAAGTATGATAAATTAGAAACTGTATAAGAGGAGCCCAGTGTTCCTGTTCAACAAGCATGTGGAAATATATCCAATTATCTTGGAAAAAGCCAATTAAAATAAAATGAACAATCTAAATACCAGAACTAAATATTTCTTTTTATAATTAGCTTTCTCAAGAAGCTGGTTTTAACAGAAGCTGTGAAATACTGTTCGTCTGTCATGTTTGCAAGCTTTATAGACACCACAGTTGTTGCTCCCTTGCCTTTGTGTATATTGCAGTTTGCATTAGCAAGTAACCAACGTGACATTACACGTGCCTGTTTCTGATAAGGGTTTTCAAACATCTGAATATTTGGTTTAAGTATGGTTTAAGAATGGTTTAAGTATGGTTTAAGAATGAAGATCAAGGTGTATCAATAAAAGGAGTCTTATTCAGTCTTTTCACTACAGGAATTTAAAAAAGAAGAAATATGACATAACATGTGGCTCTATACACATGGTTAGCAGCACGTGACTATGCAGAATGTGAGCATATGTACAAGAGGGACAGGAAGAGAGGAGGTCCTTTTGTTTAAAAATCCACATGCAATCCAGGCATAACTGCAATTTCAATACTGAGAGAATGGATGGGTATTAAAACTGTTCTGTGTTCTATGACAGACATGAAAAAGTAAAGCCATAAAATGGCACTCTTTCGGAGTTGCAGAGGGATGTTGAGAACAATGTGTATCACAGAGAAGTATTCCTTTCTTAGAATCGCACAGGGCATGATGCAATTCTTTATTAATTAATTCTACTGAGCCTACATGACAGAACTGGGATTGAAATGACAACATACAAAAACATTTGCTATATAATGTACTGGCATACAACTGGGAAAAAACCCAGGTTGATTTTTACGTATGTATAATTTAAACTTGAACAAAGTTGGACTTTGACCACACACAGCATAAATAAGATTAATTAAAATGACCACGAGGCCTCAGCAGTAAGGACGCTGTGGTACTAGCCTAGTCATTCTAACTTTTTCATCTCCAGGCAGTCAGTATGGCAATGAGGCTTTTTATAGCATGACAATGTCTCAAAGGAAATCCCATTATGATGAAAATGGGGATTAGAATATACCATACTGACAAAGTGTAACCAAGTAATGTTATTTTATTGATGAACGAGACCCTTAATTTCAAACAATAGTGTGGTAGTAACTACATATTGTTAGCCCAGGGAGAAATTTAACATATATATATGAAAAAATTTACATCTTGGAGGATTTAACACCTGAAGGATTTCTCTACACTAGTGCTTTTTCTTGTTCTCTTTTCACTCCACCACTGGCCACTATCAGAGATAGAAGGCTAAGTATGTGGTTAACCCTGTTTGGCTGCTCTTAAGTTCTTGTGCTCGTAGACCAAACCACATTAAGACCGTAGCTTGTTGTGATGTTTGCCACCACGAGAAAACTCTCCACTCGCTCTTCTTTCTTACTAACACAGCAATTTCAGAAGCTAAAATATCATGTTAATAATGCTGATTTGATTTTTCAAAAGCAGTTGCCTTAAATTACCAGGTTTGCAAAGTCAAGCACAGAAAATCAACATAAAAATATAAATTTGCACATGCAGTTTTTATTTAAGTACATGGATTCTGATAGACTTAGTGACACAATAATGTGTTTTTACGATTCCTCCAATTCACTCACTTCACTGAGCCAGAAATGTGCAGGGAAATGCAGGAAAAGAGAGAATTGTCTCATGGCTAAGGTCTGCTTCCCCTGATAAATTTGGTATTATTCTTGTCTTTGTCTTAAAATTGTAAAGTGATACTGAATAAGTCATATCAACGAAAATTTCCCAGGAGAAACACAAACACTAGTCACTCTTTCTAGATACCTGGTTTGGTGCACCTGTCATCTGCTTTTGTAGTTTTTCCACTAACTGTAAATGAAGTCTGCTCCAAACACAGGAGATGCACTATAAAGATAAGTACTGTAAGTTACAGGAGTTTTGTATTTCAAAACAGAACACCAAAATTCATTGTTACTTTGACACTTCAATCTTTGTGCCTCCTTTCTCCCTGTCTGAAAAGGAACTGATGATATCCTTTGAACTTTCAAGACCAATCACATGAGTGTCATGAAGACTTATTACTTAAAGTGTGGAACCAAGTAAGATTCTGTCACATCTGTTTATTATGGATGTTTATTATTGACAACTGCATCTTCAGAACAAAATTTGAATAAAGGTCCATACTTTGAACAAACAAGTTATATGAACACTCCTTATTTTTGGTAAAGGCAGAGGTCACCTGAGAATAAAAGCACAATGCAAGTAAGCGATACTTTACAATGCATATATACCAAGTGGGTGAAAAAAGTTGAGAACAACTGGTTCTTGGTTCATCCAAGCGTGCAGCTTTAAATATTGTTTTAATGTTCAAACGTTTTTAAGTAAATATTTGTGGAAAAAAGTTGGACAGGCATCGATGTAAATGGGGCAGGCTACAGAGGAGTGATAAAAAAATTTGTCATAGGGCACAAGAGTAAATGCCATGTTGATCAGTGTTAGCAAAGCAAGGAAAGGTATGAGTATCTTTGTCTTTCCCTTAGTTAATCTATGCCTGGTTTAGGCTGATTGACACTGCACTTTAAAGACAAAAACTAAGTCATGAAATCTTTCAGATTATCATATTCAACTGAATTTTCATCCATCGATTTTACTCCACCCGCAGCACGCTAGACAAGGTAATAATTTATGATAATTATATGAAAATATACAATTAATATTCATCACCTCTCATTTCTCATCACTTTAGATGATCGGTAATGCAGAGTAAAAATGCTGTCAGATTTCTAATTGCTTTGTAATGGGCCTGAAATAGGGAAATCGTTAAAGACAAACAATCTGTCACTTGTCTGTTACCTTAACTATCTATCACTTAAAAAAACCTTCATTAAATACATTGCTAATGAACGACAAAAGACTGTACTCAGTGTGCCCAGATGTACCTTTTTAAACAATATTGTAAATTGCTTAAATAATTCCCAAGACGTTTTCAATCATTTTTGTGGAAATTTAATGGAAAACATATATTTTCAGTGCATGTTACATCTCATTTGTTCACATCATTATGACATTTAGTCTATCATACCCACATCTCCTGGGAGACAAAACTTTGTTTTTCTTTTTACTGTTGACAAATCTGACCCAATTAAAACAAATTCTAGAAGAACTTAACACTCAGATCTCTGACACCTTCCTCTTAAAAAAAAAAAAAAAAATCAGGTTTAAACTTATCTCTTCCAAGGATTTTTACTATCTAGATTAAAAAAGGAGCCCAACATTGTTCAAGGTTGAACAAATTATTTTATCTTTCACAGACAAATCAATTGTTCCCAAGAGACAGAATTCAGAATTTTCACTTACACCATTCTTTTGAGTCAGCTGTCTACTATAGCTCAGACAGAAAACTTCATTTGAAAAAGAACTCTTCTCACTATGCTGATTTAAACAGCCTGAGTGAAAACAGTACACCAGGAGTATCAGTGAGACACCATAGTGAATTATTGTTTTCTTAATTGCCATGTTAATTAATTACTTTTATTAATTGCCACATTTAAAAGTTGGAAAAAATTAAGCAATAACAACTACAAAAATAATTTAAGACAAAATATCTATTTGTGCATGACTTGAACATACTCAATCTCTTAAATTTATCAAAAATATATATAAATTCAGTGCTTGTTTATGTTGGTATATATCAGATGCTAAAACACCAGAGTTTGAGGCAAAAGGTGTAAGAGGAATTGATGGCTGGAAATTCAAACAAGTTCAAGTTTAGAATTAGGGACAATTTTGAACAGTAGGATGATTAGCTGTTGAAGTGGCCTTCTCCCAAGTGAGGAATTTTCCATCTTGTAATATTGACAGTCAGACAGAACATACTGGACTCAGAGCAGTCCTGTGATTCATAAAAATTCAGACTAGGTGATCTAGTACTTTCTAGGGCTTTATGCCCATGAACCCTATTTCTTCTCAGTCACAAGACAAAGAAGAAAACAAAGACAACTATACTTTCAGGAAACCATTAATTAAATAAATAAACAAGTGAGCTAACAGGCTAATTCAGTGCGGTGCTTTGTGTCAAGAAGAGCACTGCAGCGTATGCTGAAGTTCAACAAACGTAAGTGCTGTCCAGATAGGGACATATTTGTCCAGATAGGAATTATACTAAATAACTTTGCCTTTCCAAGTATAAAAATGTATTTGTTGCAAAAATTGTAATTTCTCAAATATTTTGAATATTCTAGATGCTAAGTAATCTTTGAAAGACTTGCCTTCTGATTTTTATATAACCTGTGCATTACTTTTTTGTACATATATATATAGCAATATAAAACCAATACAAACAAAAATGCCAAAAAAGCTTTCCTACTCTGAACAACACTTTGAAAAATACCAATTGTCTACAGAAGTAAAAAATGTAGTTAAAATCAAAAAAGTCTGGATGTTTCAGCGATTTCTTAAAACAATAAAATAACAAGGGGCCACGCCGTCATTTGTACTCATTTTTATTGTATTCATATGTACACAGTAGTTCAGTTAATTCCTTAAGTAATTCTTTTGCTATATTTCTATGACAACACAGCACAATATTATGTGACAGTTTTAAAAAAAGTGTCTACTAAAATGCTAATTTTCTCACGAAAATGTCTAAAATACCCAACCTACATATAAATTATCTTACATTAAAAAAGACAATTAACGTATTTAGGTGTCCAGCTGCAGTGAAATTAATAGCACCCATACGTTCTTACATAATGATTTAAGATACTTGAACTAATGAAGCCTGGTTTCCTACAGACGTGGGTCCTATACCTCCCATTCTGGGATGACAGTCCCAGTTCTTCTCCATGACTTCATTGTCTGTCTCCACACATCCTAGACTTTCATGGTAAGTTCCTCACACTTGCCATGTCACCTACCTACTTTTGTTTTGCTGTCAGAAGGGGAAAAAGCAGCAAATCCTATGGCTGGTTTGAACGATACACTGACTTACCGGCCAGTAGCTGCCAAAAGCAATAGGTAGTGTTTGAGCTGTCTGGTTTGCCCTGCTATCTCTCCCCTACATACCCATTTGATTTTAACAAATCTTGAACTAACTTAGTTTTTATACCTCTAGCAATGAAAGGTTATCAGATTGGCTTGAGATGGATCGACAGCTTCAAAAGACATTCTACCAGAGTACGATTAGCTAAGACTAACCCAAACATAACATTGTGATTTCTGAAACTGGATAGATAAAAATTAAAAGAGAAACTAAGACACGAAGACTATAATACCAGACAAGGCCAGATAATCCTGCAGTGATTTAATTTCATAGTTTATGCAGTTTTGCAGCCCATGAACACCAAACCGTTATACTGAACAGCCTATTTTCTTTTACTTTGGCATGACTGCACAAAAAAGAATGAGTGTTTCACCTCCAAAATTTTTCCACTGACTTCAGAGATAATTCCTTAATATTTATAGTTAATTTTATGTTGAACACCTAATTACAGATAATTATACTAATGGATACAAATGCTCACAATCTCTCAAATAATTCTGAGCTTAAACTATGTTATGAGCGGCTTCAGGCACCAATCCTATAATGAGTTAAAATGGAAAAACTGTATATAAACATTTCAGAATTTTGGGCATAAAGGATAAAAATAGATATTGTAAATGTATCCAGTCTGTAAGAGGATATTAACCATTTGTGGTAAAAGCACAGATGTGGTAACCAATCTCCAAGACATGACCACATCTTTTACAATTTTCCTTTTAATTTCCCCCCCTCCTCCCCCTTCTCAACAACAGTACTTGGGCACATATCAGCCCCAAGGAATGGCTGAGAGGGGTACATTAAGTAGTGGGCCATTCCAAGTTATACGTGGGCTGATTACAAGCCAAAATGAAGACGGTAACTCATGCAGTCATACTGAAACCTTTGCCTGAGAGGTAAATTCTAATTTCAGAAGTGACTATGTAAATTAGCTCACACTTGATACATCTCATCTATAATACAATAATCTCAGTGAGATATATAATTACTCACACTTATGCAATAAATTAACACTGCATTGACAGGGGGAGCTGGATTGTTCCAGGGCTTGTACGTGTATTGCTCAAGTGCAAAGCCAAGTTTCTCTCCCTTTTGACAGCTATGGACACTCATGTTACAAATATGACTTCACCTACAAAAGTGCAGAAAGGGGCAAAATACTAACCTACAGACCATTTTGTAGACACACCGATGACCAGGACAAAACTCAGACTGATGTACAGGTCTTGAGTAGTTTTGCAGATTAGATGTTTTTCTCACCTACCCAGAAAAATCTCTTGCTTCTCTACCATCCACGTTAAAATCATACAAATTCTCCATGTTTATTGTTCAGCCCCGATTATCCCACACCCTTTCTGCACTGGTGGTTAATGGGAATAGTACGCCAGGAACAGCACTGCCAGTTCTTCCCACCAACGTCTGTACAGCCTGGCTGCTGCTCTACTTAAACAGTTGAAAGGGTATGGAAAATGACAAAAAGTTGCTTTCATTCTAACACGTTGCATAAAAATACTGTCAAAAGACGTATGCTACACATTTAAAGGTCTAGTGTGAACTACGTTTGTCTAGAGTAGGAGGGATTTTGCTAACTGGGATTGACTTAGATTACAAAACCTGAAGTCTACAGCAACCTAAGTATTTTTTTTTTTTCTTTTAAGTGGAAACGTCCTTACGTCATTAAAAGTCTGCTTCCTGAGCTATTTTTTTTCATTAAGAGGATGTTCTTCCTTCCCTTTAGGACAAATACTTTCGAGAAAGAAACCGGCGTCTCATTCCTCTCACAGGGTCGGGACAAACTGAAGGGAGGCGAGAAGGAGGCAGGATGGTCACCGTGACGCCCGCGGTTTTCTCCCCAGGGACACGCTGCCCGCAGCAGCTGGGCAGAGAACCCGGCGCCGTGTGCCGAGCCCATCCCCGAGCTGCCGGCGGGCCCCCGGTTCCCGGGTGCCGGAGCTAAGCTCTGCCTCCGGGGCGGCGGGGCGGGG
>VZTL01068197.1:0-15814 GCA_013400535.1 Scopus umbretta | reverse complement strand
GGTCGAGTGTGCTCTCCTCCGGCCCGTGGCTCTGCGAAGTGTGAAAAACGTGCTTCTCTTCGCCCGTGAAAAAAGGGTTTAGTCTGAAGTGGGACGGCGGTAGTCACCAGGAACCAGTTTTAGTGCTGAAATGGGAAAAAAAAAAAATCAATTTTTTTTCTTTTGTCAACAAAAAAAGACTTACAAAACTTGCGAAACTCTTCCCTATGGAGAGACAGTGTTATTTCTTAGAACGGTCATGGTAAGTCAGCTACTACAAGCTTGGGATTTCCGTATACCTAAGAATCAGCTTGAAGCGCAAGCATTACTGTGCTGTTACAGGCATTTCATTGTCCTGTTTATTTTTTTTTCATCCTGGGTCATTAGCTTGATGATAGCTGGCCAAAAATAAAAAGCACCCGCCTAGGTAGGCTTTTCGTAGCGACCTGCACTAACTTTCTATGCTTTCCTTCATTTTTGTTTGTTTTTATAAGCTCTTCTACTTCAGTATTAAAAAAGTTAAGCAGCCTTACCCAGCAGGATGAAGGATAGTCCATACTGTGAATATCATTGTGTAAAACCTGAGCCGTACCTTTTTGGTTTCTTCCATGTATCTCACCCCAGAATTGACAACATGTCACACTTTCATGTCCTTCAATTTTTCATATGTTAAGTACCGTATTACTTCAAAATAAAAAGTGTGTATTTTTAAAAGTGTATGTATAAAACGTGTATGTGTAATGTGGGTAAGTTCAAAATGGTTCAGGCAGTTAAAATGCAAAATGATTTTAAAAGAGTATGGACAGCTTCTGAAATGTGATGTACTAAGGAACTGGGACAGGAAACACAGCATAACTTAATTCACTTCCCACATGACGGTCTATGGGATGGAATGGCCATGTGAGTTAAGCTGTTTTTTTGCACTATAGATCTTAATGTAGGGGTGTAGATGTGCTTGAGGGCTGTAATCAATGTCATGATCCTGTAGTTTGTCAGATTTCCTCAGTTTTGCTTTCTCTCTGTTTCTCTTTCAAATTGTAATTGTATTTATTTAATCTTCTTACACAGTGCTAAGAAAGTAATTTCAAAGCCATTCAGACTATGGCCTTTGAAAGGATAACACAAAAGGACTGGTACAAAATCCTGGGTGCAAAGCCATCAGACAGTCTGGCAGAACTAAGACGGAAGTACCAAAAACTTGCTTTATTAGTAAGTATGTTTTTGTTATTTAAGATGTGCAAAAATAAATTTTATAAACCAATAAGAGAATAATGCAGGTTTTGCTTTTACATTTTTTGTATAAATATGTTTAATCAGACTGTGTTTTTAATATCAATTTACTGAGGCTTGTTTAAGTTTGAAATGGACACCTGAGGTTTATGAGTTGTTATGGTATTTTGCAAAGAGGTGTTGCGGTGTTCTGGTTCCAAAACACTGATATGTCTCCCAGCTTTGCTAAACATTCATGAATGAAATGAGCCAAATACTTGCTTATCAGGTGTTGGATAATCAGGCACACAAATCAAAAAAGGTCATCGTTTGTAGCACATTGTCGTGAAATGTGCTAATTGATACTTGTGGTATTTGCTATCCTGCATGCAGTTAAAGTGTGCTGAATGCAACCCTTGACTATGAAGACCAGATGCAAAGAGCAAAAAGTTCCTCCTGACAGTCTGCAGTAATGGAATAGAAAATGTGTAGGAGGAAATTATTTGAATATCGATTTTATTTAAAAGTTTCTGTGGAAACTTTCATTTTTGGGGAGTCATGTTTTTGGTCATGCATTAAGCCTTGATGTTCTGTGAATTCTCTTAATTTTTCCTGTACTCCTGGTATACATGTAAAAGACTCTCAGAGCTTTACCAGATTACTTTGTATGTTTCTTGGTTCTTCTGTTTTACTCCTTCCCCATCTTTTTGCTCAAAAGATGCTTTGGCCTGGCTTTCTGAGGAAAATGGGGTATATTTTTTTTTTTTATACCGTTGACCGTTTTCAACAACATTTGGTAGACAAATAGAAGTCCCAAGATAACCAAATTCCAAAGTTTCTTGAAAACTGGCAACCTGGCAGAGAAGGACGAAGGTGAGCAGAACTCAGTTTTTATATATTCCTTTAGGTAGCTGCTAGCTCGACTGTCAGTATTGGCAGGGCATTAGAGAGCACATGCACAGCTAATCTTGCTTGGTTTGAGGTGCCTGCGTGAATGTGATGAGAAGTTGGAACTTTTAAGTGAGGTGAGGCGAATGCCAGTCAACGGGAGACTGAGGGATTATTTTTTAATAGTTGAAATAAATTCATTGGTTGTTTTTTTGGGGTTTTTTGTTTGTTTAATGTTTGTTGGGTTTTATTATTTATTTATTTTATTTCTAGCCCTGGTGAAAACTGTTTATAAGGGTATTTCACAAGTATGAACTATGTTCCAGAATTACACGTTTTGATAGTTTTCTGTTGAATTTGCTAAGCAATCCTGTGGTACATCTACTCCTTCTCAGTGCTTCCTGCTAACTTATTTCTTCCTCTGAAACTGATTTGTGTACTTAGAATCTTAAGTTTCAATGCTTTACAAGATGTTTGCATGCAGATATAGGACATAAATCCTTTGGTCCTCACTATTAAACATTAGAAGAATCCATGTGGGAGAGTGCCTTGGAAATCAAGCTTCTTAATTCCCCTTTTTTAGCGGAAATAGTTGTTTTCTTGGACCTCCTAATGTTTTTTGGTTTACTGAATTACTAGTAAAACGTGAATAAAATATTAATAATGATCTGTTTGTTCTTAATGAAAACAATAGGGGACCGCAGTGTAAAATACCTCTTCGGATAGGAGGCTAATTTAAACTGAATACTGTAATGGAATTAATATATTTCTTTTATTATGAATCTATGTATAATAATGGAATTAAAATCATGTGTAAAGTATTGTTTAGAGCTGTTTGCCACAGAACTGAAACTACGTAGTGCCTTTCCTGTATGTTTTATTTTTTTAAATGAAACTGACCCTTTTTGTTATAGCACTGTACTTCCATGTAATTATTTTGAAGTGTGTGAAGTGAGAATTGTTGGAGACAACTGTCTGTTGAAAGTCTATAACTGTCTAAAACTGTAGTTTCAGAAGATGAAAAGATTATTTTCATAGCATTATTATTATTATTGTATTTCCAAACTAAATGGTTAGTTCTCTTTATTTTAAAAGTTAGTGAGAAATGTTAAGAGAAAATGAAGATATTTCTTTTTTTCTTTTTCGTTTTGCTGTCAGTGATGGATCTCTCTTTCTGACTAAAAAGCCACACTGATGTTTACTTATTGGTGTTTTCTCCAAGGCACATCTGCTGCTGCTTGTCTGTTGTTGTTACCGTATGTCTTGTCTCTAGTCATCTTCTTATTTTAGCTGAACTGTTGAAGATTCTATGTGTTTGTCTACTTACTAATGCAGTATCTAGCACAGTCTGTGTAAATTCTCTAAAAGCATGGTGCTAATAAAATAGCAATTATTTTTATGCACCTTAAAAACTCATGGGCTATAGGAGTGACTGGAGGCTACACTACATACCTTCACTAAAAGGTGTTCATAATGCACATAGCTGCAGTTGTGAAAGTTATTGCCATGGATGTTGTTGAGTCCAAGGGGTTCCATGGTTGAAAAAGTTGTAAGAGTTTCATGGAAGAAAAGTCTGCCATGGCATGTTAACACAAAAAGTACTCTCTGATTCAGAGACTCATGAGATAGGGGCTTCCGAATATTGGTGGAATATATAAGGGAGGTGGTGTTGTATGTTTGTCGTATGCTGATACTATCCCTAGGCATCTACTGTTCATTGTTAGTAAAAAGTGTCACGCTGGATGGACATCTCCTCTTAGCTGTTGTATCCTATTCAGATGAAGTACCTCGCTTGCTCTTGGTAGCTTCACACCTCTGACAGAGCGCTCATTTGGGTTTTCTAAAGCCGTTGTTGGAGACAGTGGTGGTAGAAGTAGTGCCAGTATTGGTGTGGGCAGAGAACAGGTCTACATGCCGGTGTTTTGATGTACTGTGGTAGTAGTCGATCAGAGTAACTCCAGTTTAGAAGATGGAATAGCAGATGTGCACAGCCATGTACTGCCTATTAAAAGATTTCACAAAAAATTACATGGTCAGTACAGAAAGTTTTCTGGCTTATGTGTTGCAGCAGAAGTTAACCTCCTGAAGAATGGTATGCATTAATTACATTAAAATCCAAAAGTTTGTAAAGCAACTTGCATCTTGGATGCCAGTTGCGATTAATATGACATTCATTTTGTAATCGTGAATACATAGATGTTCATTAGCGTCGAGCATAATAGATGGTGGAACTTATTTTTAAAAATAATTCTGCTGTTAAAATAAAAATGGCAAATGTCTGAGTCCAAGCCTTCTTCAAATGATCCCCAGTGCTTCATGTTGAGCATTTGCTTTTTGCCATCTGCTATTTTCTATTTGTCAATGCATGTATGCTTAGCATCTTGAATGAACAGGCAGATGTAAATTTCCAAAGCTAAAAAGAGTTGAAGATCTTGCCATATGTCATCCAAAAGATAACTCTATTTGTAGTTAAATCTCAGGACTGACCTTAATAATACAAAGTAGTACGCAATTACAAATGATTGAATTGTCAGTTTGTAAGAATGATTTCAGAAGGGCAAATTAGCTTAAAGCAGGTTAATTTTTAAAATATGACTTGTTTTTGTCAATTCTAACAAATTGATGGTGAAAAACATTAATAACCCATAACAAATAAAACTGTGCATATGCACCCTACTAGAGTGAATACATTTACTTACCATTTTGCCATATTTCACTCTGCTGTTCTTACCTTTTTTCATTTGGTCAGGTCACAAGATATGTTTAAGTGAATTATTTTACTACAGATAACGTCAGATCTGTCTCTAAGAATAGTATTAATTTGTTACAGAAAATAGCACAGGTTTGGCATAAAAGTAGTGATTTTTTTAACTTTTTTTTCTTCTTCTAAATTTTAAGTAAAATTTCAGATTTATAAAATTTCCCTGCAATGTACTGAAACTTAAATTTATTTCTTTTAAAGTCTTGTGTACTTATGTAGATCATCTTGATACTTTACTATTGTAACAATCAAGAGTAGCTGAAGATGACAGACTTCTGGGCACAAGATGTGTGTAACACTGGCAATTTTATAAATAGCTTAGTTTTAAAACTAAATCAAACTTTTATGTATGCTGGCTCTTACTCTGGTGTCTTCTCTAGCACAGAGCTTCAGCCAGTAATTCTAAAAGAAAAAAAAAAAAATTAGAAATAAGTATTTCATAACCAGCATAGCTCAGTGCAAAGATTCCTTGATTGGCTGTTGTAAGTTCATGCTAAGGTGCTTTCTGAAGCACAGAAGACTTGCAGTTTCCATACTCTGAAAGGAATCACAACACATTTTGAGAATTAGTATGTCTAAGTAGTAGGACTTTGGTCTTTAATTGTCTGTCTTTGGAGCATACTGCTAGTCTTGAGATTTGGGATACATACAGCCTTTTTATCCACAGTAGTTTCAACAAAAAGATTTCTTAAATGGATAAACAGGTTTTATGCTCTATACTTGGTTTTTCAAGTAATCCATACGGCTTTTAGGAAGGACTGTGCTTATGTTCTGTTTCTGAATGTGTATAAAATTAACAGAGGATGAAATTAGAATAACAAAAATAGGATATTGGGGGGGGGGAAATTACACCCTCTTATTATTGGCCCAATTTTTACATCTCCTTTTGATCTAGCACTTTGTGGTCAAAGAATGAGTTGCCAGATTGTTTTCAAGTTTTCATGTAGCTGTTTTATATCTGAAAACTGCTTTTTACAGGGAATAAAGTCACCAAACACATAAGCTTTGTCTAGCTGAAAATCAGGTGTCTGTTCCTGTTGATGCTGATGATATTATAGGATACCTTTCAACTGGAAAAAAATTATTGTGCAGGAAAATTATATGCTGCTGTTGCAATGTGTGCCCTAATCTTAAAGAAAATCCATGTAATTTGAGCAGGGAGTATGCAGGAAGCTCTTATTTTTAATGTGGTAAGGAAATAAAATGTGCCATTTAACACATAGTGTTACAAAGATTATCTTTTTATCAGAAGGAGTGGGGGGTGTGTAGAAATACAAACAAAGTGTTAAGGTGATCACTTAATCTGTTGGAAAGAGTAGAAAATTTGAAAACAGAGCATCAGGCATAGGTGAGAATGACTCTCGGCAACAATAAAAAGGACACTAATAGAAATCTAATTTAATGAAGCAAAATAACTTTAGAAAGAGATTGTTCCATTGGGCTTGTGTAGAGGAAAGACATCGAGAGAAAAAAATCTGGTGTATCTTAGCAGATTTGTGTACACATCTAAATTCTGCAATCACAAGAAATGCAGTGTGTATTTATGTAAAGTTAAAGATCTGCTTCCATGATTGTTTTGTTAAAGTTTGTTCCAAAATAAATTCAGTGTTACTCCTGAAAGAACTTGCCTCTTGAGGAACTTCTTTTCATGCTGAGTTTAAGTTGAGAATTTGAATCTTTAATTTTAAAACACTTTAAGCTTTGTATCGGAAGTCTCATAATAATGCTTTTCATAATGAAAATTATGCAGTGTGTGCATTCCATTTTTTTTTTTTGATAGCACTTGCAGGTTTTTGATTTTTTTTGTTTGAATAGCAACATGCTTGTTAGAGATACTTAACAGATCATCATGCTTGGCTAACTCTAGTTTCAACTAACTTGTAGAAAATGGATTTTGTAATTTGACAGTACAAACAGAACAAGTTCAGTGCAGCCTGGTTGTAGCTTGACTGAAGTTAATATGATTGCAACAGAAAGATAAGCCACTAAGTTTAATACAAAGGACTATTGTTTTGATGCTCTGGGTAGTTTTGTTTTGAGCTGTTCTTTACATCTGATTTGCTACTTATGACCTTAAAAAAATACAAGGGGGCATATTTTCAAGTTGGGACTTGAGAAATTGGTTATTATCTTATGTAGTATATAATGAATCTCAGTGTTACAGAAGTCACTAGTTCAAACAGCTTGATTAGCCAGATCATGATCATGCTGATGTTCCTTCTGCTGTTGAAGCTATGAGAGCTTTTGTTCAATAAATTTACCTGTTGTTTGTGTTGGTTTCTCCTTCCCCCCTCCCCTCACGCCAGAAGAGGTCATTACAATATTCAGTAGTAAGTCTGAAGAACAGGCATTTACCCTGGCAATGATCATGTTGCAGTAATGGGAATTTTTACCAATCCAAATGGTATCGCAAATTTGTTGCACGTGTCGAGATGGTACTTAAAAGCCAAACGTTCTGGAGATGCACGATGCTGCCGCATACAGGGATACAGACTGCCGCCTCTGAGCCGAAGCTCCTGCTCGCTCAGTCAGCACTGCGTAGGATGTAATGCTGGTGGCCGTTGGTCCTTGGGCCTTACACGCTCTCATTAGGGTGACTGGCCAACAGGAGTGTGAGTTCTACAGAATTAGGCAGCTGGCTAATCAAATGAAATGCAGTGATTAACCAATTAGAGCTCTGATTGGTCCGCAACCAGCTGGGAGGTGTACTCCAGACACAGCGGATACAAGAACAGGCTGAGAAAGGTATCCTGACTTGCAGAAGGGATGAGAGGTCATGGATGTAGGTGGAGAGAAAAAGGATGTAGTAAGGTATCATAGTAGGATAAGGGGCATGTGATGATATTGGTACGTAGCCTGCACTACTCCTCTGTTAGAGGTGTGTGTCCACCGTATCTCAGTTTATAAGGAGGGATGTCTCACTTCTTATTACTTTGTAATGTGTATTGTTTTTATACTGATTTGAAAAAATGCAAGCGAATTTTAACAAGTGGCCAGCATGAACATCCCTATAGCAGAATGGTATTTTTAGCTTTATATAGAATATGAGAAAACCCATAGCATCACAAAATAAGCCAGCAAGTATATAATATATTGCTTGTCCAGGTAGTTCAGCCAGTTGTGAAAGTAATGTTAGTTTGGAAAATTATTTCTAAATTTAATCTGCTTACTTACTGGATTATTGTCCATAGTTTGTTATGATCAGCAGCTTCTGATATTTCATCCTTTGTAGTTTTAAGGTACCTACATAAGAACAGGATGGGCATCAGGAAATTCAAATGTGAAATTCAGCTAATGTGTGCTTGGCATTGAATGTCCTTTATGCTTTGCAAAGGAATCTGATGCCTCTCTTGAACGTTTTGTGCACTGGTTATGTAAGTTATTGATCACAACAATATATTAAAAATAGAATCTACACTGTCATTGGTAGACTTTTTGTGAAAAGTGTTCCATACTTACAAATATTCACTGTGTCCCGAGGTAGTATAAAATTAAAATTCTGATTAAAAAATCTTAAGCACTAGCTTATTCAATTCCATAAAGATGTTTTTTTACTTAATGTTTGCAAGTGTTCTTTTGGCACTCTGCAAGATACATTGAAGTAGCTTTATATTGTGTGGTGTGCTTTTTATCTCAATTCTGAAGTGAAACGTCTGAAATAAAAAACATAGTGAAAGATGAATTAAGGCACAAAGAAGGAAGCTAAAAAGACCAGCATAATGTTTTCACAAAATTAAATATTCTGATCATTCTGACGTTCAAGCAGCCACAGTGAACAGCCATAGTGAGTTGTTCAACATTTTCAAACTGGTCTATTTATTTAAGTGCCTACTTCTGAAATTTTAAGCACTGGGTCAATTATTTAAAGCAGCTGTAATCTTAGAACATGAGTCTGAAGGATAATAAATGGGAAGGGTAGAATCAATCATCCTGCAAAAACTGTGTTTATATAATGATCTCTTATCGCTACTAAATGAAATCAACCATTTGTGTTGGATCTGAAATAGGTATTAGATTTTTAAAGTGTTGTAGTATAATGTCATACCTTGAAAAGCTTAGTGTTTTGGGGACTTGTGGGGTTTTTGTGTGTTTTTTATTTAAATTATCTGTAATTTTGTCTTATTTTTAAAATACATAATATAACTATTACAGAAATGTATACAAGCAACACATTCTTTCTTTCCTTCATCTTTAAACACTTTAGAGTCAGAAAATCATGATCTGAATGATGTAAGAACTGTCCCACCCTCCATGTTTTATCTCTTCTTTGCCTCAGTTGATCATGAATGCTTTCTCATCTCCCGTTGAGCCCAAATGGTCAGGAGACCCAAGTTCATTTGAACTGATTTAATGCAGGAGCGAATTCTATACCTGAAGTTCTGTCTTGTAGGACACTTTGTAGATAGCTTGTATTATTGTAGTAAGAACATTAAGCTTTTTTTTCTTGTAGTCTGCCAGTCATTTGGATAAACTATCTGTCATTTAATTTTCAGTATGTTAAAAGTAACGCTTTAAGTCTGAAAAGTCAATAGTCAGATGTTTTTAAAAGTTGATCCTTCATTGTTGTTCCCAATGAATTAACACTAATGAAAAAAATCAGTCTGTGTTGGATTTATGACCTAACAATGTCCATGGTCAAAGAAAGTAAAGATGAACGAGGTTTTTGAGCAGCATCTTAGCTAAATATTTTTCTTTTCTTCACATAAACATTAAATAGTGACTAATTAGGTGTTTGAGGAGAGGCTGAACAAGCGTTCCTCACTGAAGACATACTTACCTTCTGTCAGAATATGCCAGCAATCCAGTATTCGTTCCTACTGCTGCAGAACAGCAATGCGAAGTATGGTCTTGGTAGGATTCTCTCAGTACAGCTATGGCTTCTGTAAATGTTGCTGTTGAAACTCAAGTAATGAAAATGTTGGATTATTCCTCTACAGTTGCTGATCTCTCCTAGGTGACGACTTTACCTTTTCATCTACATCTCTTGACTATTCCTTCCTAAAATGGGAAGGTTCTGTAACGTCTTATGACTGTCTACATAGAGTGCTTATTAAATATCAATGGCAAAAAGATCAATAATCAGTTCTGTTAAGTGAGCAGAGTATGCTATTGTCGCATGACTTCGAGTCATGTGGAAAGTATGTCCTTGTAGTAGTTAGGAGGACACACTGTCAAAGTTGTTTCTTTACTGCAAATGGAGAAATTTGCCAACCGCGACCAACCTCAAATTAGAAATTCAAGTAACAGCAAACTAGTGATCAGTACAGATATGAATGCATCCTTTAAGCTGTCAGTGTGAGTAAATCTAATCCAAACTTGATGCAAAGTTTATGTGATTCTATAGGTTATGTTTGCAATTGTTTTGTCACTATGGCTATGAAATTTATAAATAACTGAATACTGATGTGTTTTTTGGGTTTGTTTTAAATACTGGTGTGATTCATGAAATGGAGTGTTTGTGTAGTAGTCATAGTATACTTCAGGGCCTCTGATTTTAAGGGTTGAAACATCTCAAGATGCTTTAGACTTCCTTGGCATTGTCTAAGGTATGAAAGCATTGTCTGTACAACAGGCTGTGGTGCTTCTGGGGTTTTTTTTGGATACAGTGTAACATGTGTAGTAATGTATCTCAACTTAAGCTGCCTCATAAAAAGTAGGTGGTTTCTTCATGGGTTTTGCACCCAAATGTTTTCTAAACTGAGTGCTAAATTTTGTTAATACTTAGCTTTTCATGTCCATTTTAAAAGTTGTAATTCAACTGGGGCCCAACCTGTTGTTTTGAGATTATGAATGGCTGCAAATACTGTAGAGATTCTATATATATTGCTCCTAGAGATAGGGAAAGCTGAAAGAAACATTATAAAGAAAACAAAAAAAACCCCAAAACACCTGCAATTTTTGAAGTGTTATGCAAAAATTAGAGTTATGGTCACTAATAAATATTTTTTTTTAAAAGTCCTCTATTCTTCAAGGCCTCCTTTCCACAGTGACTTCTGCAGCTGAAATGCCTTATGGACTTTGATTATTTTGCATTATACTTAAACCTGACTTCTTAAAGGTGTCTGTCTGTTCTTTAGGTATTCCAGAAGAATTTGAAAATTAATAGTGTACTTTGGTTTGGAGTACTGTTTTAGTAACAGTCATCTGGGGGTGGGAGGGACAACACAAAAAACTGTGCCTTGTGCTCAGCAGTTCTTAGGAAGCTGGGGTACCACAGTAGTTGACTTTTCTGGACTGCAGAAAGGTATTCATCTTGCAAGTCACGGTGCCAGCTGAAGACTCCTGCCCCTAACTGCCTGTCCATGCCCTTCTGCCAGATGTTACTCAGCCAGGAAATAGCATCCTGTGGGTTTTCCTTCATCCACTACTGTACATGTCAGCTGGAAAAGTTCATGCCCATTTTTTCAGTAGTTTAAGCAACACTGGTTGTTTTTTTGTTGGTGTTTGGGTTTTTTGGGTTTGGTTGTTTGGTGTTTGTTTTTTGTAATACAATATAGGATTCTGGGTTTTGCTTTCAGATGAAAGTGGCATTTGCCTAAACTAATTTCCTAACTAGTAATTACTTGCTATTTTGTTAGACTCCTCTCAGTCTAATAGGGTTAGATCTTTCCAGAGACTGGGGAATGGAGGGGGAAAGGACACAGGGTTCGTTACTTTGGTTTCTGTATTATGAACTAGTTATTGCTGCTGGAGAAATGTAGTCCATTTCCCTTGCCAATGCAGTAGACTATCTTTCTCGTCTTGAGAAAGTTTTCAAACAAGAATCTGTGATTTCTTGTTTTTGCAGGGGGAGCTGGAGTGCTTTAAAGTGGCAGATTCATGGAGTGTTGCCTTGACCAAAGTGGAACCCACTGTCAGTAGTTAAGACTGATAAGACAACGTGAGGTTAAAAAAAGTAGTATCATGATACTACAGTACCATGATAAAAGCAATTGCATTAGAAGAGGATTCTGGTCATACCTGATATAATCATAGAATCATTAAGGTTGGGAAAGACCTCTGAGATCATCTAGTCAACCCAATACCACCATGACTACTAGACCAAATCTTTAGACTGTGTGTACTGCAGAGAATAAAGTATTTTTCATTAGAAATTACTTCTTAGTGTAAGACTAGCTTTGCAATCACATGACTTTCACAAGTAGCATCAAATTGAAAGTGACGATTTCCATGGAAGCTGAAGTTTACTTCTGTGAAAACATAGTCAGAATTACAGTGGCAATCCTGCTGATACTGCAGTTAAATATGTAAAACAAGTATGCTAAAGATAGGGATTTTGGCAGCAGACACTAAGTATAGAGGAGGAAAAGTGGATCTCTCTCCAGATTTTTCAGATGGTGCTCAGCTCAGATTCATGCCCAGCTTGACAAAAGACTAAGATTTTTCCAGTGAGTGAGTAATAGAAACATTCAAAACTCTGGTCAGAAATGAAGGTTATCGACCTGTGTGATTTAAATGTGAAATAATATGTTGTGGTGAAATTCTTGGCTTAATCAGAGAGAAGGTCGAGGAAGTTTAACATATGTTTAAGCAAGATAACTTTAAAAAAAAAATCCAAGATGCAAATTAATGAGTTTATGACAGTGTAATTTATTCTATGATTATTTTTTTTTTAATTCCACNGTGTAATTTATTCTATGATTTTTTTTTTTTAATTCCACTTTAGAGGACTCTAGTAATCTTCACGAATTTTCAGCATCGGGTTGATAGTATCATCCTCTGTTTTTACTGTGCAGCTATTAGTGAATGCCAGTTATGTGGTCTGTATGACTGTTGCATATTGCTCTGTACATTTAATCCTAACTTCCTTTTTTTATTCTGGCTATTTTTAAAATAGCAAGTTGGGTTGTCTGTGGGTGTTTTTAAAAATTACTCATTGGGTGATGAATAACTAAAATTTTACAGAAAAATTCCTTTTTCCTCCTATGTGCTGTCTTGATGACACTTTGCTTCAAATACTTAATAAGCAAGTATTTCCTTATAGAAACAGTTGCAGCAGGTGTTGGCAATATTATTGTTGCAGCAGTTCTGATGCTTCTTATTTGTCTCAAGTTGGAGGTCTGCTGTGCTGGATGTTGTGTACAGCAGTGGTAATCTCTGTCCTGAAAGTATGGCAAAGATTAATAATGTGTAAACATGCAAGCAGTTGAATATTGTGCAGGAAGCTCAGATTGATACTTGGATAACAATTTCTGGTTATGGCTGACTGCAAGGAGGAAAAAAGGAGAAGAATGGACACAGTTTTCACCAGCTAGTTTATCACTGAGCAATGTTAGAAAAACATCATAGAATGGATAAAGGTATAAGAGATTAGAAGGAAAATGAAACTTTTTTTTTTATTTATTTTTCCTCAAATGAGGAACATTTCCTATGAATAACAATCATCCTGAAGCTGGGCAGTGGAGGCAGGAATCAGTGTCAAAGCAGATAACAAGATCAGGTAGGAGAAGGCTAAGTTGTTAAAAAGCTTAAAGACTGTTTGTGTTTGGGGCAAAAAGGAAGATGAGATGGATTGAAGTAATGAAGCCAGTAGATAAATTCCTTGCTCTTTTGTCCAGCTGTCTTTGGATAGACATCCTTTGGGGAAGTTTAAATCTCTATATGAAAAGATTGAATGTTACAAGGAACTCTTCACTTTCTCTTCTTTGCAAGCAGAAAAAGCAGGCTACTTCCATCTTCTCTGCTAACTTCTGCCAATTGAGTGAACATGTTGAAAAGATTGATTGTGGGCTAGGAAGGCAAGTTTGAGACCTGGAATCATCCTTTTCATGGAAGTGAACAAGTTTCACATTTCAGAGAGAACACTTTGCTGCAAAATGACCGAAATAAGAATTTTCAAAGTAATTTTGGTTTGTGCTGTTTTAACATAAGACCACACCTCTTTTTTCTTTTTTTTTTTTTTCTCCTTTCCAAATACTTGCTATGTGAAGCTTTTCGATACTAATTCTGCTAGTTACTTAACAGGGGGTAGCTTACAAAAATGTAAACAAGTGTGGAACCTGATCTAGTGAATGTACTTCTTTATGTGAGTATCCTAATGAACTGTGTGTATTACATTCCTGATGTTTTTGCAGATGAAATACGAGTCCTATATTTAGTCCACTGAACATGCATCTTGCCTGTTACAGTCTTTGTGTACAGGGAAGGACATGATCATATCAGTTCAATTTAGAAAGCTTGTAGGGGAGGAAATGTGAAGCAGATATTTAAAAGCAATAATAAACTTTTTTATTTGCTTTGGTCTCCATTTTTCATCATGCTGGTGTAGTGCAGAGAAACAATGAAATGTTATTCATGTAACCTTCTACTAAGCATTAGGTGGCAGTAGTGTGTTGTATTTGGCAGCTGCTTTGTCATTTGTTTTTTATCTTCTGCAATCTTTAATGCAGTGTAATAAATGGAGAATAGTTATTTTATTTCTATATAGGTTTTATAAAATGCTGATTTATGGTTGTTTGGACTGTCTGCGACTGTAAGGGCAGCCATTGTTTGGACTCTTGTCTGCATAGGTGGGATTAGCATACTGTAGTTTCTGTACAATACTCATGACTTGTTTTCTGAAACGTGGTATCAGTGATAATATTAACTGCAAATATTCTGGTGAGAAATACGCTGTTAATGGCTGAGTTCAGTTTTGTAGCATTTACTTTTTCATAAACTGTTACCATTCCTAAATTTAATACAGCCTGTTAGATGAAGTATGTTTTTATGCTTGTATTTACTCTTTTTTTCTTAGATAAAAAAACCCCAAACTTAGGCTCAAGAGAATGTTGGTAGGAGCAATTAACCTTTCAGTATAGTGGTCTTATTGTCATGCCAGATCCTAGACAAGTGCGGTTACCTTGTGACCCTTTTGGAGGTTTTTTCCCCTTCAACCTTTTTTCTCACAGGTAAAGGATTTCAAGGAGTTTGGAACCGGTGTTGCATTGTATTAATTGGGCAGGATGATCAATTAATAAAAGAGCAAGAAAGTGTTGACAGAACATGCTATCTAATTAGTACCTGATGAACCATGTAGGCCACAGAGCCCAGAGTGCAGTGTTGCTTCAGGGTAGCTCCTATATAAAGGTAGACCTTTATATAAAAAAATAAGCCTGTGGAAATGCTAAAAAAGAATATTTCAGCATAGTTCCGTGAAGGAAGTCTTCATTGCTGAAAAGCTTCACTTTCCACTGTAAACTTGGGGAAAGCTGGGAGTACTTAATAATTCCTAGAAGGAGCATGTTATCAAAGTATCAAGCCTGTGTTTTGTACAAGTCTTGCTCTTCAACATCATGTAGCCTTTTGTTTGTTTACGTCTTCTTTTCTATAAGAGGTGATCTACAAATTATGAAAATAGATGAAATAGGGATCTTTTTAAATAAAACTATGTAGTTACTCCAAAAGGCAGGAAGAAAGAAATAGTAGGGCAGTAGGATTTTCTGATGGCTTATGTGATAAAACGGCAAACAAAATCACTCTAAGTTAAGAGCAGGTAGCACTAGAACGCTTTGAGGTTCCACCCTAACTAGTTTTCTATTACATATAAGTTTGTAGTAGTTCTGTTGAAAATTAAGTAATTTTGAATTGAAAAGCACTTTGAGTCTAGCAAGGTAGTACTGCCAGAATTATTTGGTTACTGGTAATTAGGGGTTTTTCCATTCATTTGTATAAATATATTGGTAATGAATTCATACTTTTCCTTCAGAAATTCTCCCTCCTCCCATGATAGGAGAAAAGTTCAATGTTTACATGTTTAAAATAAACATTTCAAAATGAATTAATTTTCTCCTGCAATTTAAGCTTCTTTGTTTTAGTGAAATAAACCACTTCCTGTTTTAGAACACTTCTATTGAATAAAACACTTACATTTTTTGTAAAATACTTAAGTGTGTTTTTCATCCTACCCTAATTTAATGCGTTGAGCTGGTGAAGTTGGAAAATGGCTTCTTTCTGTGACCCTTCAGTGCGTGCCACAGGGTGGGGGCCAAGTGCATG
>VZTL01068193.1:21362-33872 GCA_013400535.1 Scopus umbretta | reverse complement strand
GGGGGGGGGGGGGGGGGCCTAGCTCCCCCCTGCAGCGGTTTTAGGGGAAAACTTGAGTGCTTGAAGGGAAAAAAATTATTCTGGTGTGTCTTCAAGGCAACTCGGCCCAGGGCAGCAGCCAGCAGAAAGGCTGGGGGGTGAAATGCTCCCCAGGTCCCCCTCGATGGGCAATGAAGGGCTTTGTGGAGCACCCCCCAGGACAGGGAGCCCCCCCCCCCTACGCTGCCAGGTTACCTCGCTGCCTCTGCCAGGCCCCCACGAACGGCCCCAGGCGTCCCGCCAGCTCGCACTTCTGCGCCCAGGGTCCGTTGTCACCTGCCAGAGAAAGAAACGTCCCCGTGAGCGACACCAGGGCCAGGGGACACCCCTGCCATGGGGGGGCGAGCAAGGAGAAGCGACCCCTCCATCCCTCCTTCCCAGCCCTGTGATGCCTTCCCACATTAGCAAGAGCAGCGGGTTTATTNGGGTTGGGGGGGTGAGCACCCAGCTGAGCGGCCGCAGCCGCCCGGGACCCCCGTCCCCACCACGCGATGGCCCTGGGCCGCAGCTCGGCCACGGCTGCTGATCGTCACGCATCCGCAGAGCAGCTGGCAGCACCGAGGGCAGGCGGCAAACACGGGTCCTGCCCCCCGCCACCCATGCACACCCCGGGCTGGCGCCGGTGCGGCCGCCGGCGTCGCCCCACGCCACCGCAGCCGGTTTTCCTGCTGTACCTGCGAACCACAGGAGCGTGTTGCCCTTTCCGTGGCTGTCGGCGACCCGCTTTATCCGTCCTACCAGGGCATCCATCTCGCTCAGGGCGGCTCCGTAGATGCCCCTGGGCGAGGTGGGGGGCAGCGGCGGGGGGACCCCCAGAGGGACATGCATATGGGCCAGCGCCAGGTAGAGGAAGAAGGGGCGTCCGCTGTCACTGCGCAGGGAAGAGGGAGAGAGCGTTCAGCCGGGCCGGGGAAGGCAGCGGCAGGAGGTCAGCGGGGTGGTGGCACTGCCGGGGACGCAGACCGGTGGCCTTTCCTCCTGGGCACCCTGCAGCCACCCCTGCCTCTGCCGCAGATCCCAGTGGAAAAACCACCCTGTGTGCATCGGCGAGCTGCAAACCCCCCAGGCGCCCGCTGCCTTTGCAGGGGGGGATGCTCGGCCCAACGCGAGCCGCTTCTCCCCTGCTCCTGCTTAAACCTCTCCCCGTCGTCCACTGTCCTCCCGTCTGGGACAGGCTCACCCCTTCCTCCATCTCCAGCAGCGTGCCAGGCACCAGCCAAAAACCCCGCCTCGGTGCACCCCTGGCACCCACCCGCCTCCGTCCCCTCTCTCACGGGACCCATTTTGGCCCTTTCTCCCCCTCCCCAGCAAGCACTCGGCCCCCGCCGGTGTTTTTAGCAGAGGATGAGCAGCAGCAGGACACCCACCCTGACCCCGAGCACGGCCTCGGCGCTGCCGAGCAGCCCCGGCCAGGGAGCGCGGCACGTTCGCTCACCGCGCGCGGCCCCGCTGCCTGTTTGCTTTTAAATCACCAGAGGACATGTCCTGTTTTCTTGTTTACGGCTATATTTATCTCCTCCAACGAGGCCCGCTCTTCCTCAGGGACCTCCGAGGGGAAGGGTGGGATGGCGAGCAGCGGGGAGGGGCCGGATCCCGGGGATGGACGTGCCCCAGCCCGCACACGCGCCCGGCTCCGGCCGCCCCATCGTTGCCTCCGCAGAGCTTTCGGGGCCCCTTCGACGTGCCTTTCGGCACTTCCTTCCTTTACCCATCACCCACCTGGGGATNCCCCTGCCATGGGGGGGCGAGCAAGGAGAAGCGACCCCTCCATCCCTCCTTCCCAGCCCTGTGATGCCTTCCCACATTAGCAAGAGCAGCGGGTTTATTTATTTTTAGTTCTAAAAGTTTATTTTGAAGGGCGGGGGCTGCCCACGTCCCGGGTGAGGGGCTGGAGCGGAGCTGGGGTGCAGGGTGGGGATGGCTGCCACCAGCTCTGGGCGTTAATGAGCGGCGGAGCGGTTCCTGTCGTCAGGAGTAAGACAGCCTCATTAGGGAGGCTGCTCAGCGAGAGCGGATTTGGGCTGCTTAATGAATGAGGATTTGCGGTTTAATTAGGCAGGGCCCTGCCGGTTCAGCACCGTGGCTGNAGGAGGTCAGCGGGGTGGTGGCACTGCCGGGGACGCAGACCGGGGGCCTTTCCTCCTGGGCACCCTGCAGCCACCCCTGCCTCTGCCGCAGATCCCAGTGGAAAAACCACCCTGTGTGCATCGGCGAGCTGCAAACCCCCCAGGCGCCCGCTGCCTTTGCAGGGGGGGATGCTCGGCCCAACGCGAGCCGCTTCTCCCCTGCTCCTGCTTAAACCTCTCCCCGTCGTCCACTGTCCTCCCGTCTGGGACAGGCTCACCCCTTCCTCCATCTCCAGCAGCGTGCCAGGCACCAGCCAAAAACCCCGCCTCGGTGCACCCCTGGCACCCACCCGCCTCCGTCCCCTCTCTCACGGGACCCATTTTGGCCCTTTCTCCCCCTCCCCAGCAAGCACTCGGCCCCCGCCGGTGTTTTTAGCAGAGGATGAGCAGCAGCAGGACACCCACCCTGACCCCGAGCACGGCCTCGGCGCTGCCGAGCAGCCCCGGCCAGGGAGCGCGGCACGTTCGCTCACCGCGCGCGGCCCCGCTGCCTGTTTGCTTTTAAATCACCAGAGGACATGTCCTGTTTTCTTGTTTACGGCTATATTTATCTCCTCCAACGAGGCCCGCTCTTCCTCAGGGACCTCCGAGGGGAAGGGTGGGATGGCGAGCAGCGGGGAGGGGCCGGATCCCGGGGATGGACGTGCCCCAGCCCGCACACGCGCCCGGCTCCGGCCGCCCCATCGTTGCCTCCGCAGAGCTTTCGGGGCCCCTTCGACGTGCCTTTCGGCACTTCCTTCCTTTACCCATCACCCACCTGGGGATGGAAAATGAGTAAATCCCATCCAGCCCGGAGCTGACGCATCCTTCCCCAGCAGCGCTGGAGCCCCGCGAAGGGCTGCCGTCGCCCCAGCACCCTGCCCAGCCCCTGCAAAACGCTGAGGGTCAGGGGGTGCTGATGCACCCCTTGCAAATCGTCACTGCAAAAGGCTACGTGGGAGCTTTCCCCTTGGGATGTCAGAGACCCTGGAGCAGGGGAAGCGTCTTCCCCCGGCTCGCATCCCACCCAGGAGCACCAGGTGGACTCCAGCATCCAGAGGGACTCATGACCACAGTGTTCCTGCTTGCTTTTCACATCGACATTTCAGAATTCTCCCGAAAATTGAGCAAACATTTAATCAATAACTTAAGACAAACGTCCCTGACTTTTGCTCCCATGTTCACTACGCTCTAGAGTGTCCCAAACAGAGCCAAGTCTCACTGCCACGAATTGCTCAACCTTGAGATGACTGGTTAAAAAACCACCGAGACGACAAATCCGGTGTTCTTTTGTTGCCCCGTAATGAATGAGTCAGGCAGAGGAAAACGGGAATAAGCCATCAAAAAGAAGGAGAGAAAAGGCAGGCACCTGCTTAATCCTGTTCTCCACGAACGCAGATAACCCCAAAATTGGGGAGTTTAAAGGTTTAAAGGTTTTTCCCATTAACCCGGAGCTCAGCCACTTGGTTTCACAGCCTAACGGCATCCTCGCGGCCCGGAGGGGTGGGCGTTTGCACGGGAGGAGGGACCGCTGCTGCCCCGTGCCCACGTACCCTCCGGCCCCGTCACAGGCACGCATCCTGACCCCACGGCCGGGCCACGCTGCGGCCGATTCTTGATACCCTAAGGGGACGAACTATAGGTATTGTGCGAGCCAAACGGTACCCAGGCTTATAGGGAGCCATTTCCCCGCAGGCTGCTCCCTGCCCAGCCCCTCGCTTGCCCCCGTTACACAAACCTTTCCCCAAGCACGCCTGCAGGACCCCCCCACCATGGCCCTTCCCCGGGGTCTGTGTTCTCCCTGGATGCAGGCATGGGACGGGCTCTGACACGGCTGCCCGGCGGCACTTCCCCTCCTCACGCTGCAGGGAGGCGTTTTGCAAAGTCACAGCTCATAATCCGCCGATAATAGGGATTAAAATTACACAACCCGTCAGCAGGGCTTCGGGGTCGTCGTCTCGGAGGAGCCGCTTTGCTCCTTGGGGAAGAGCATGCCCAGGCTCCTCGTGTCCGTCTGCGGCTGGGGAAGGCAGACCCTGAAGCCCAGGGATCTTGTAGCGCTTTATCCTCAAAACGGATTAAACCCCACATCTGGGGTGGGTTCAAACACCTCTGGGTGCTGTTCTGGTCCCGCCGCTGGAGCTGCCGTGGGCACCCGTTCAGCGCCCGCTTCCATGCCTCCACCAGGAATCCCAACCACAGAGGCACCCCCACCGCCCGGCAGAGCCGCCCCGCGGTCACCTCACCCCGTGCCACGGCAAAGACAGACGGATGGAGGACAGAGGGATGCCAGTGTTTCCCTCCTTCCCTCCCATTCCTGCTGGCTGGGATCTCGCTGCACATTACCCCCAGGAAGGAGGCACAGCCCAGCTGAAAGGCTTTGACCTTCCTTGTAAATGGTGGCTTTAAACACGCACGATCCTTTTAGAGGAGACACACCAAAAGACTTCTAGTGCGAGCCCTGCAGGACACCGGTGACAGCCTCGGTGGCTTCTCCCTCCTCCAGCAGGCTGGGAAGCCAAGCCAGAGAGACCCCAGATCTGCTCTCCAAGACCTGCAGGGCACCACCCGTCCCTTCCGGCATCGCACCAAGGCCAGCCTCCCCGGGGAACGTGCAGGGCTCCCAGCTGGAGCTGCTTGGCTTTATCTGCCCTGCAGCATCCGCTGCGGGATGGGCATAGCCTGAGCCTTGCAGACCCAGATCCAGCAGCCAGATCCTGCTCCTACAGGTGGCAGAGCTCGAGGGAAAACCAGCTGTGGTGGGGAGCAACCAGGAAACCCCTCGGGCTCTGCAGCCTGGGAGAAGCAGCCCCGAGGACACCGCACAGCATGAGCAGAAGACGCTTGCAGTGACCCACGAGCTCTCCCGGAGAAGGGGATGGGTGGCAGCGGGTGGCATCTCACCTCGCCCGCCGGATGAACCGCGCCGCCTCCTCCATGTAGCGCGCCGCCAGGCTGCTGAGGTTGACGGGCTGTTGGACAATGGTGACGTTCTCGAAGAGAGGAAGGGCCACCTCCGTGTAGCAGTCCTTTCTCGCCACCCTGCTGGGAAGAAGCCACCCCAGTGCTCGTCTCCGGAGCGGGGACCGGTGCGGCAGCAGGCACCGAGTCTGGCTGCCTGGCTTAGCAGAAAGGCGCAGCCGAGGAGGGGAGCGGAAAGGGGCCGATGCCAACGTCCCCGCGGCACGGGGTGCTCAGCGACCGCACCAACCTGCGCCCCGCTGTGGGGTGCACAAGGGGAAAAAACGGGCGCATGGAGCATAAGGGGAGGTGACCACAGCAAAGGGCAGCTCTCGGGGCTGGGGACGCCGGTGCAAATACCAACCTCCCAGTGCCAGCACTTGAAGCCCCCACGAGCCCCCGTACCTGGCAGCCATGCTGTGCCGCGGGCAGGGCGGGCAGGGCGGCAGGTTGTAGCCGGGGGTGTCTGTGCAGCCCATATCGTGGCTGTAGGGGATCCCGAAGTAATAGTCGAAGCCTGAGGGGCAAGCGAGGGCGTCGGCGGGGAGAAGGCGGCCGCGGGATGCTCGGCTCATCCCCACCGGCGCAGCCCTTACCGCGGAAGCTGGGGTGATGGCGGCCGTGGTGTCCCAGGTGCCACTTGCCTGTGTGGAAGCCACAGAACATCATTGCAGAGGTTAACGCAACTACGGTTGCCGCCAGCCATCACCCACGAGGCACCCGCAGCGCTGGGGGCTCTAATCTAGCCACAAGAAAGGCTACTTGTTTGTGCTGGCTGCACTTCCAGAATGCTTTTTTTTTTTGCAGAAACTCGGAAAAAATGCATAGGGTATCTCGTGCCTGTGCAAATTGACCGTCTCCAGCCTTAAAAGGCTCTTTCATGCGTTTGTGTTCAGAGGAGATGACTTTCTGACCCCTGCCAACCAACCAGCTTCATCCTCTGACCTCCAGCACATACTTGCTCCCACCGAATACGCCGATCCGAGAGGGAGAACTGCAAAAACTAAGGGGGAAAGGAGAAACCGAGGGCTTTTCTGCCAGCGCAACGCGCGCAAGCAACAGGAGCTACAGGCGCAAAGGCCTCGCTAGCGGCTGGGGCTTGCGCAGGCGAGGGGACCCACGGGGCCAGGAGGGCGCCCAAAGCCACGGGGCCAGCGGCACTGACCACGCCGGCATCGTGCTGCCAGCCGGCACCAGCGGCATCACGCCGGCGTGTGATGTGGGAGGGCAAAGCTACCGGGCGCAGTCGCGTTCGCTGAGGAAAACCGGGCGCATTCCTTGCTGAGGTGAAGCAATTAGAGCTTAAATGGAGAACTGGGGAGGGCCTGAATTTCAGGCAAGAGCCTATGTTTGAAAATGAAGATTTTAAGCTTGGGATTGCAAAATCCAAAGGGGAAGTGCAAAATCTGTCCCACGTCATCCTTTAGACTTTCCTGTAATTGCCAGCCTTTCGCCTAACTACCTGTAGTACCTCCTCCGCAAGGGACGGACACGGGCGTCTTCATCCCCTCCCCACCATCTCCGCGGCCCGGATGCCCCCTCGGCGCGGCAGGCGTTACCTATAGCCCCCGTGCTGTACCCAGCCTCCCGCAGGACCTCGGCCAGGGTGGTCTCATTCAAGGGGAGGCCGCCGACCGACGTGACGGCGAAGTTGTGGGTCACCCCGTTGCGCACGCCGAGACGCCCCGTGAGCAGAGAGGCGCGGGATGGCGAGCAAGTGGAGGCAGCCGAGTGGAAATCCACGAATCTAAAAAATGAAAAGGACCCTTTGCTCGCTGGCCCATCCCTCCCTGCTCCCCTGCACGCATCCCCTTCTGCCCCAGGGGTGAGGGACTGGAACAGGGGATGAAGCTCGCAGGTCCCAGCGGGCGTGGATGGACCTGCATCCCGAGGTACCGGGCTCTGGCCGCCCTCCCCGTGCACCCAAAACCACGTCGGCGAAATCCCCTTCGCCTGCCAGTCACCACGGTAGGGAAACCCCCTTTGCTGTGGGACAGAGTAACCAGGGATGCTCAGAGAGGGCCAGGGAGTGTGGGCAGATATTACCTCGTCCCTTCGGCTGCCAGCTCATCCAAATGCGGGGTCTCCTTTGTCTCTGGCCAGTTGGCCCCCAGATCCCCCCAGCCCACATCATCCGCCAAGATGACGATGAAGTTGGGCTGCCCGGACGCTGCTCGCGGCGCCGAGAGCCCCACCAGCGCCACGGCGAGCACCAGCACCGCCCACGGGGAGGGGGTCCCCATGGTGCCGCACGTCCCCTCCCACCCACGCCGGGGCACCGGTGGCTTCGTCTTCCCCAGACTCCCTCCGCTGCGTCCCCGGGGTGCAGCTGAGCTCTCCACGGGCCCCTGCAGCGATGCAAACGTCTCCTCCTTAGCTGCTCCTGCGAGGCCGGGCCCGGGGCCGGGAGGTCTGGGTTTGCTCCCTTGGCTACCAACCGAGCTGCAACGTCTCCTCCGTCTTTCACACCCAGGCACAGCTGATGTTTCTGAAATCACTGCCAGCAAAGGTGTTATTCTTAGAAGTCAAAAACACCCTTTGAAGTCACTGTCACCCTATTTTTAACTTTCCTTCCTTCCTGGTAAATATCTAATTAGACACCAAACCAAAGCAGTACTTTTCCCTCCAGAAGCGTGCTCAATCTGCGGCAGCGGCTCCTCTCCCCCCACTGCAGCCGGGGGGATGTTTGCGTCCGACAAACGGCTCTTTCCCCGCAGACCGTGCTCCTCGGCTCGCCAAAGCACTGCCCGCCCTTGCTTCAGGCGGATAAATAACTGCCGTGGCTCTGCCGGTGACTGTCCGTCCATCCTTCACCTTGCATGGCTGCAGCATCCCCTGTGCAAGAGAAACAAGACGCAATCAGGACCTGCCGGAGCCCTCCTGCACCCCAGCCCAAGGCAGAACGCCCTATCCAGACACCGAGACTTTGCCTTTGAAGTTGTATTTTTTGCTGCCTGGCTCACGATGGCTCAACTGGAAAGGACTGGAAACAACGAGCACCCCTTTCCCGCATCCATCGCTCGGGCTGGGATGGTTTCCCACGGTGCTCTCATCCCCGGGGAGCAGCGCTGCTCCCTCCCGGCTTGCCAAGGGCTCTCGCCCTCCCTGCCGCACGCTGCGGGGTGCACAGCGCTTGTGGGGCGGGGGGGAATGTGCAGGGCCTTGCCTTCATTTGTAAAAACTGTGAAGCTCCTAAAGCTCATTTTTTAGATGTAGTCCTGCTCAGGCTGCCCCACTGCTGCTGGCAGGCCAGAGCAGGCAGCACAGCCCGTGCAGGCAGCAGCCCCGCTGCCGGTCATCGGGCACCGGGAGGGAGCCGCTCCCGGAGGTAAGAATGCAGGAATTCAGGCAAACCCTGAAGGCAATAAACCCCAGAAATACCCAAGCTTACAGGATTAAGCACATACGGCTTCTTAGGGCAGGATTTGGCCTCCAGTGGTGGAGAGGTTCAAGCACAAACACCCAAAGACCGATGCCAGAGCTGGAGCTGTGAAACACAACGTCTTCAGCACAATGTTATGGCCAAAGGGAGATGACGCTGCAGAGATTTGCCAAAACCTCGCCGAGCCCTGCGTGAGGAGCTGGGCACCAGCCGTGGGGATGGTGTGGGGACCTGCGCCCGGGTGGGGACGGCCAGGGGCCAGCGGGACCCAGCGGGGACCAGTGCTGTGGCAGATGTCCCCGGCTGGCACCAGCAACCTGGGGGGAGGAACATGCCGTGGAGGATGCAGCTCCCATGGGATGGTCAACACAGCCAAGCAGGACAACACGCATGAAGACAAACGGAGAGGGCGAGGAGAGAAGGCAATACTGGAAAACAAAAGAGGAGAAGGTGACAGGAGGAGGCAGGAGGAGGAATATGATGAGCCCCATCTGTAGGCCAAGAGGTTTGTAGCTGGCAAAGCAAATTACTCCCGGGTTTCGCTGTTCACATCTTAAAAGCTTTGGGCTGTCGCTCAGATCAGCAGCTTCAGGACTGTCGGCGTAGCACTGCAGCAATCAGGGATGCGACTCCATTCATAATTCATAGCTCAGAGCGTCAACTTATAAACTTCCACCCGAGGGCCTCGAAGCTCTCGGTACATTAGTTAACGGGGCGGGATGCGGTGGGTCGGAGGGCTGAGCCGCGGGAGAGGGCCGAGCTGCGGGAGAGGCTGCACAGCCCTGCCCGAGCAAAGCGCATGAGCCCACCTCCCATTGTCCACCCTACCTGCAAGCCCACAGCTCGTCCCTCATGCCCTGAACTGCCAAACAGCAAGAAGAATGGAGATTAGGTAGCTGCACATGTTTGATGGCGGCTCGGTCGCCTTTATATTCCCATAAAAAATTTCCTTTGCACTTGCTTTGGAAAGCCCTTGGGTTTTCTTCGGGGATGGGTGCTTGAACGGAGCAGCTCTGCTTTTGTCCAACACCCCTGCTCAGGGGCTGAGCCCAGCTGGACCGAGGAAAGCACAGAATTGAGCCACCAGCTTCATAGGATGAACCTGGACATGGCCCTCAGCTCCATCCTCAGCCCTCTGGCCAGGACCCTCCGCAGGGTGACGGAGCAGGGTATCACCCAGCATTGGAATTAGTTCTGACGGAAAAATAAAGCAACAAAGTTCAGCTGAGCCCCACGTAACCATCCCAGCTGAGCCGTGCCTAAGGCAGGTGGTGCTCACCTTTCCAGGAAGCCATACCACATACCCCTACCCTCCGGCACCTTCACCAGCATCCAGCAGCTCCCTGGGCCCCTTTGCCAGGCGGAGCGTGGTCTCCGCGCCCAGCCCCAGCCTCTCCGAGCATCCTCCGTGCAGCACCAGGCCAGACCCCATCCCGTCCCCGGGGGGGCGGCCCTGCACCATGCAATGTCCATTGGGGACCCGCCGTCAGCACCTGCAGCCACCCAGAAAAACCAAGCAAAACCCAAGGGAGCGGAACCCCCGTTCACCCACGAACCTACGTCCCTTCCATTTACTTTGGGGAGGGACACCAGGGTGACGCGGGTAACAAAAGCAACCAAAGCCATTTTCAGCGGACGCTCTCTCCTCTCTAAATGACAGGGCGAAGTCATCCAGGGCTGAAAAGTATGCATTAGCTTCAGGTGGAACTTCTTGATCTCTGACGCTCAGAGGCCACCTGAAGGAAAGGTAGAACGTGGCCCGTGGAAGGTGGGACACACCGGCACGGCCCCTTGCCAGGCTCCTGCAGAACCATCCTCATCCACAGCAGGTCCAAAACCCGGCAGAGCATGAGGCTGCCCCTTGGCATCGACTCCAGTGTGCTCTCCTCCGAGCTCCTTGGCAGAGGCGTCTCTCCGACCCTTTTCATCTCCAGTTCCCGGGCGAGCCCGGGCTCTGCCGCAGGGAGTTTCCCTGGGATGAGCCCTGGTGCCCGCTCACCACCACGCCGGGACCTGTGCTTCAGCGGCATCTCCGTTCCCCTATAGCCTTGCTACAACTGGACCCATGCAGAGCTGACGGACCATCTTTTGGCTGTTTTTACAAGAAAAATGACCCGCAAGAGGTTGCCCCCACTGACTATGGCGGGAACACGGTGGTTGCAGCACCTCACTTTGTGCCAAGCAGGAAACACTGCAGCGGTGATCGCAGCCCGATGCGCTACCTGGGCAGAACCACAGCCAGGAACCACGGTCTCCGGATAACCGGCACCGCGCTCCTCGCTGCACGGCACTGGGCTGAGAGCGCCGGCATCGCTCGGACTGAGCGCTGGGCACCCGGGCTTCACGGTACGCACCTTGTACTAGGGAAGAATTATACAAATAAAATAAAGTGCATTTTTGCAAGCCAGACAAGGCGGTTCACAGAACGACGAGGGATAAGTCAAAAGCAGATAAACCAGTTTAGAAACGCCCCAAAGCCTCTCCAACCAGGGCTGCCCAGGGACACCCTGGGGCTGGCCGCGGGGCAGGAGAGGGGAGATGCCTCCTCGGCTCGGGGATGCCACCGCCGGCAGTCCCAGCGCTGAGCGGCCGCGGTCGCCTGCCCAGCGCTGGGAGTATCTGTCATGTATTTATTACACATTAACCAGAAGTTTACAAATCTTGGGGCCAGCACGATCATTTTCACATTTTTCACATTCTTTCACATTTTCACGCCTGCCTGGAGAGCAAAGCAGCAGCCGGAGTCCAGAAAAACCTGCCGCCCTTTGAAGCACACCCGGCTGTGCCGGCTGCGCCGGGCTGTCGCCGGCCAGCACCCAGAGCTCACGCCGCACCCGGGGCGTCACTCCGGCCCAAACCCGCGCCGGCGGCCTTGCTCTCCTGCCAAAAGCCCCGGCAGACATCCCCATCCCAGCAAGCGGGGAGATAAGGACACAGCAGGGGATGAGAAATTCAAACTGGGGCAGGCACCCGCTGTCACCCTAGGACCACCCCGGGGGGCTCCCAGCATCACCCCTCCTGCCAGCCGGGGTCAGGGAAACTGAGGCAGACAAGCAGAAGCGGTGGCTCGAGCTGCGTGCTGACCCCGCGGCTGCCGAGCGACGCAGGACGGGGACGAGCCCCCATGGCGTGGCTCACGGCGCTGACCCCAACCCCACCGGGGGACGCCCAGCCGCAGCCTGGAGGGGACGGACGGTGGCACATCCCGGCAGGGAGAGCCAGGCTTTCGGGGGGAGAAAAAAATAGAAAAAATCCTTTTTTTTGTTTCCAAACTAAGCATGCGCAGATTGTATTTTTGATTTGAGCACAGCAAAGGGCAGCAGGTGCCTTGTGAGGGGTTTCTCCGTGGGGCAGAGGGTGCCCGAGCTCTGCGTCTGCCCCGTTGGGCCTCCTCGGTCATGGCATGTTTACCGGCACAGCTCCGTTCCTGGTACAACTGTCCTGACAATGCTCTGAACAGAGTCAAGACCTTATTCCAGGAAAAGGTTTTCTACTGGAATAGTTTATACTAGTTCCCCTAACAGAATAAGCAGCACCGACAAAAACATACTTCTGCAGATTTACTAGGATTTCTGCCAGCTCCTGAGACAGGAGAATGTTTTTCACCCATCTAACTGCTAGGTCTTTCAGAGAAAACATTACACATGCCAAGCAGGGCCGGGCGAACCCCAGCAGAATAAATGAAGTGGAAGTCCCTGACCCATCCGGCGGCAGAAAGCAGGGGCCCGCGCTCCCTTTCTGTTCGCAGCCCGCCCCGTTTGCCACCTCCTGGCTGATGCGTGCCCACTGGTGGGATGCTTGCCCTCCTTCGCTAGGGTTTACAGAGCCCTCAACCGCCAGCCACGCACCCGGGCTGGGAGCGGTGCAGAAGTCTCCGGGAAGATGGAGAAGCGCGTCCTGGTGCAAGCCGCTGCCAGGCGCAGGATGAACACACAATGGATGTGCCGGGGCAAAGCGTTCCGGCAAGATACGGCCAAACCCTCTCCGAGGCCAGGCTGCAGCGGGGCAAATCCCACCCCCCCC
>VZTL01068192.1:0-39718 GCA_013400535.1 Scopus umbretta | reverse complement strand
CATGTGATAAGCTCTGAACAGCACTACGAGCTACCCTAAATTGAGTACTTGGTGAGATTTTCTGAAATTAATGTCCATGTCAGTTTCCACCCTTCCGTACTTCCATCCACCTACATAAGATTGCAATTTACTTCAAAAAGGTCTTGTACTGATTAATTAACGCTTGGGAAAATAATTCTGAGATTTTTTTTATGAAATTTGCTACAGAAATACAAATCATGGACTATTATTAAAACAGAATCACCTCCCCAAACCTAAGTAAGTTTTTCAGCACACAAATGAAGCAGACACACAAAGGACAGATGACAGTGGTGCAAGGGATGACATGGGAAAAGAGAGCAGTAGAAAAAACTCCAGATAGTCTTCTCTATTCTGATTGCAAACATATGCCTCATTAGGAAGCAAAAGTACTTCCATTTGCATTATTAAACTGTATTTTTTCAATAAAGATAAACTGGATTTATGTTTAGTGAAGCCTTAACCTTTACTCCAGAAGTAAAATTACCCTGTCATGATGCTATACAATGCCTGGTTTCCGGACCAAGAAGCCTATATAACCCAATTCTAAAACATTACTACTTTCATTTCTAGGTGGCTAACTGTTCTGGAAAACACTGTGAGATGTAATCAAAGCACCTTCCAAAATATATGCTTAGAGAAACAGGTTCTGTACATGTGGATGAAAAAGTGGTGAGTGAAGACATGGTAGTGTGCAGAGTTAAGTGATTAGCCTAACACCAGAGACTTTATCATGCAAAGGAAATGGGAGAGATTTACTCAAAAAAATCTAAGATGAAAACCCAAACTGATCAAATGAAGAAAGTCTGACATCTCCTTTACCAAAGAAGAGAGTAGGAGTTCTGCAGAACACAGCCACATAGATTAGGTAGGGGCAAAACAATTGCTACTTCCCCATGACTAACAATTACTAACAGGGGAAACTTTACACAGAGGTGATGATTGCGCTGATTTATTTCTATATAGCAAAACAGTAATAACAACCCATGTAGACAGTAAATGCTTTTCTCTTAGGCTATCATTTTAACAATGTCAGCTAGTGAAGACTCACGACATGTCCTGACTAGTCTTTCTGTGCAGAAACCTGACTGCTGATCTTTTTTCAATAGCCCTCTTGTAAACTAAACCCACACATATCTGCAGGGCAAACACATGAAATGCTTACCAAAGTTACTGTGTTTTTTGCCACTATTTGGACTGCCTCAGCTCCTGGCCCAGTGACCTTATTTGTTGTCTGGAGGTTGACTGGTGCATTCTGCGCATCAGTGCCGAGGACTGCTTTCTGATTGTTGTTGATAGCAGTAACCATGGCAATGGTAGGTCTCTGACCCACAACAGAGGCAGGCATGGTCGCAGTTGCTGCTTTCAAGACGAGAGGTAGTGTCTTAGTGGTGATCATAGAAGCTGTAGTTACAGTTTTCTAAGGGAAACAGAAAACACACTGTAAGAGACAGAGACACTTCGTATCAGACAGGACGTGGGTTGATTAGTCAGAAACGACAGTAAGAAAAGATAAAGAAAAGGCAGCACTGAGTCCATCTACCTGTTGTTCACACAAGCACATTATCTTACACCTCTGAAAACTGGATAGCTAGAAAGGATTTCCATTTGGGGCACCTGTTTGGTCTATTTTAATTGTCTGCAGCATTACAGATTGATTCAAAACAAATTCCCGAGAAAACGACAATCAAGTGTTAGTAGTGGCATATGCATTTTTGGATCTTCTAGTTTCATATTACTTCTAAATATGTACTGTCAATATCAAACCTGTAAGGTGGAGGTTTATGAAACATATCAGCACACTAGCTTCTCACCAATTAAAACTCAGATTCTCAAATGGAAACTTTATTTACAGAGACCCCCACAATCAAGGGAAGAGGGAAAAAACATTCATGAATTGGTTTCTTTAACAACAAAAACATATTTTGATTTTGGATATCCCAAATTTCAGTTTTAGCCATACAGTTATTTAGCACTTAACTTTCCTTCCTAAGAATATCAGTAGGGCTACCCTTAAGTTGTAAGAGCTGGCTGTTAGTCTGTCCAAGCATGGGCTGCGGGCAATTAAGTTTAACTTCTGTGGAATCGGGTGGGTTTGGAACATATATGTGATGCCATGATTGCTCTCAACCTCTTTTGAAGAGAGTGGTTTTGAATTACTCAATGCCAGCATTTATCTGCATTGCCTGAACACACTATGCCCACAAATTCCAAAGTTAAAATAAGTATAATGTCATAGTTTTGTTTTAAAATGTACTGTCTTCTAAGATGTTAAGGAAACAATGGACAATTACGAATCTCATTCAAAAAGCAACAAGGCAAGAGAGTCTCCATATAAAACCAGGACACAATATGGACAGAAAACTCATGACAAGTGACAGTCAACAGAATGGCAAGTGAGCTTATTTCCTTTCTCTTTGATGTAAAAAAATACAGTTGTACCAATGGCACTGCATCTTCAAAACAGTTACTGGCATGATCAAGTGCTCCTAGTACAAAATAACCACCGTTCCCTCCTGATGTCAGCACTAGGCTCTACAACAGGAAAAATGGAGAACCAGGGATCAGGCAGTTTTTTTCATGTTCTGAATGTGCCTCATTTAGACTGCTCGATTTTAATCACACAAGACCTTTCTCTTCTTTCTAATAAAATAATATATTTCCAGTTGGATTCTTCAGTATTTTTGCCAATATTATTTCCTTAAACAAAACCACAGTTAACTTCCTCACTTTTAATTTAATGCTTAAACAATATCCCCTGTTAATTATGCACAAGTGTGAAAAACACTACATAGTGCCAAATCAAAGGATAATTCATGTTTCAATTTTATACATTTATACAAAATCCAGACATAATTAACTTTTTCTTGTTGCTACATGAACAATTCCCTTTTTATCTGAGATTCAAGAGCTTCTTATTGAACTCTGCTACACCTTCTCCAAAGCAAGAGGCTCCACTCCCCTGACACAGTAACTTTATTCAAGCTTTTCCAATGAGATGTAACATGGTATCTTTTTCACAAGCATTACTTTCATTCATAAACATTTTAAAGAAAAGTGTAATCAATCATGTAATACAAGATTGTGACTCTTTCAAGGGGTTCTAGTAAGTCTGTAAGTACTAAGAGTATAGTTTCAGTCAGCAGATCACAGAGCTTGAGTATACCCGTTACTTTGCTGAGCATTAATTACCTTGGTTATTCTAAAAAGTTTTCACTGCATGAACTTATACTGAAAGGGCATTCAAAGTAACTCTGCATTTTTCACATAACAACATTTCAATAACGTGACCTTTCAGCAGGCTTGCTGCTTTTATGAAAATTTGAAACACCCTTCTTACTGGACTATACTAAATATATTAAAATGTCACTATTAAGGCAGTCTATATACCTTGATTCCTAAATTGAATTACTCTGAAAACCACCATTGAAAGCATTCTCTTTACTGACATAGCCTTGAAAGATGTATTATTTACAAAAGTAAGCATCAAAGAACTTTCTAGAGAGACAAAATATTTGACTTTTCTTTGCTGAAAGAGATTGAGGGGCACAACCTTAGATGCAAAATGTGTACAGAAGCAAGTGAGGTTACTTCAGAATTATACCAACATAAATAAAAATAGAAAAGTGTTAAGGATAAAAGCTGGCTTATTTATTCAAATGAGAGGATGACCTGCTTTTCAGTTTATAATTACTTTTGAAGTACAACCATATCAATGCTAGTCAGAAGGGTGTAGCAGTTTTTTGACTGTTTCACTAGAGGGCTCTTTAACTTTGAACAAAACCTCAGATTTTACAGCCCAGGAGATGACCTGGAAGTTAATGCATAAATGCAAAGTGTGGAATACAGAGAAATACATAAAACTGCTTTTGCAGTCATGTTTCCTGACTGAAAAATGGAGACCAGTGATACAGCAAATAGTGATCCATTTTTTGCCTGTAAATGTTTTAGGACACAGTAACATTTACTTCTTTGTTCTGTTTTAGCTTTGATATAGATGTTGCTGCTCAAATATGCATTTGCCTTAGTTAAGTTTGCTTAATTTCTTCAATATTCTTTTATAAAAAATACAGTTACCTAAGTCTCTCAAATACATTTTTAGACAGCATCCAAAACAACCTGTTAAGTTACTGAGAAAACTAACAGCCCAACCATTCCTCCCCTCGCTGTTTCCAGGAAAAGGGAAAATAAGAATCACCATCAGTCAAAGCTATGGTTGTGATTCACTACAATGTGCATAAAGTAAACTTCATGGTTGAATTCTGCCATCTGCCTATTGAGGTAAACGTGAACTGCCGAGATTGCATCAATGGGAAAAAAGACCTCACATACACTTCTTTTTATAAAGCACCTCCCTGAGCTTTCTTGCTGTTTTATTAGCACACTTTGGGAATTCTAAATATTTGAACAGGAGAGACTTTGAATCACGTTGGAATTCCCCTCTCAATAAAAGCAGACCACTTTCTCTGGTGAGTTCTGGGATTACGTCTCTAATCCTATACTGTACTAAAAGTTAGTGTACCTTCCCAATAAAGACACTACTTTCTAAAATTCAAACTTTGAAATTACTATTGTATACTTTTAGACTAATCCTTGAAGACTCAGATAAGTATTATTTGACACAAGTTACATCTGTTTAATGAATCAAGCAGAAAGAGGGAACTGTTTTCTTACATTTTGTTCACAGATACAACTTTCATTTATTTTTAAGAAAGGTGATACTGCCATCCTTCTTTTCTGTGAGGTTATGATCTGACTTTTAAATACTAAATTTTTTTTTCTACTCAGATAGGATGTTATGGCTGAAAAAACCCACAAGACCCATATATGCATAGGCATAAAAGGAAAAATTCATATTGATATGCTAACAGGTGTAAGTGAAAGTTTGTGATTTTCTCTCTGCACCTTTATTTGTGGGGGCTTTTTTGCAGTGAACTTCACTTTCAGCAAGGAAAAGGATTATTGTAGAGATTTTTACCTGTGATCCAATCACGTTTGGAGAGGGTGTAGTAGACTGCTGCTGCTGTTGATGGTGGTGTTGCTGTAGCTGTTGTAGTGGTTGCGGCTGTGGTGTCTGAAGTTTGTTTTCTGACTGCGCCAACGGCTGTATTTGAAACTTACTGTCTGGCTGTTCCTGCTTCACGATCAAATTCTTTCGAAGTTGTTCCACCACTCTTTTCTACCAGATAAACAGAAACATAAACAGAAATGACAACAGTTATTTAGCTGCACATATCAGAGAAGATGATAATACCTAAAGTTACACTTATTTAATGTAAATAAAGAACTGCTCAGAAGTTTCGAGGGATTACTCTTTTTGGAATTTTAAATATTGGTATTACCTAATGGGCAGAGTGTCATGATAGGCCACAGAGGATTACTGATGCCCGGCACAGCGATCTTGCTGTCCTTGCAGAAACCCACCCATCCAAATTTAGCCTATTCACAAACCACTGAAAGACCTCATTAACCTTTATTCACTTGAGACTTGTTAGCATTCAGATTCCAAAGTTTTTGACTCCTTCAAACATGCACCATTCCTACACAGCGATGAAAAAGGACTTCAGGTCAAAGCCTGAGGGCTGACTTCATGGCAACAGGGATGCCATTTTGTACCAGGCATCGAAACTGAGTGGAGACAGAAACTGCGGCATTGAAACTGAGACACAGGCAGTATGAGTGCAAAGTGGGGAACAGGAAGGGCATGGATGTATGCTCATTCTGTTCAATATTATTGTCAGCTGAAAGAAAATCAGATAGGGCTACCAACATGGGAAGGAAACAGCACAGATTTATTTCTGCCACCTTAAAAGCTTCCTATTACATTAAAACTTCCATGGAAGTTTGAAATTATTTAAAAAAGAAGTTTCTTCTCCTGGTTGCTATTGTGTATCTTTAGACAGTAACTCAACAGATTTAAGATTTAAGCAGACCAGGTGACCTGCAGCTTAAGATACCATGTTGCCACATGGATAATAAGGTCTTACAATTTATGTTCATATTACACTTTAGTGTGCACAAGGGTGAAAACACCAAAAGTGTGGGGTTTTTTGTTTGTTTTTTGTTTGTTTTTTGTTTTTTTTTTTTTTTTTTTTTTTTTACCATTTGCAGACATGGCAACAAAATATCTGTTCTCTGCATAGTTCTTGTGGACATACTGCAGACTTTTGATTTGCAGTATCTTGCTTATGATGAGTTACAACTGCATTGTGCTTCATGCACTGAATGTGTATCTCTAGCCCAGAAGAAGATAACAAAAGGCACAGGGTCCCAAACTGGCAGATTTGTGAACTGGAACTTTAAAAAGCCAAATAAAGCACACAATGAATGAAAAAAACCCACCCCTGTTTCCTAAGGTTGAAATGTGTGAGCTCACACGACCGACCTTTTTGGAAAAGACTGAATTCAGCGACTCAGAGGTGTACAGGATGAGGACTGCCTGCCTTTTACAATCCCCCCCAGACCTGGCCAGGGATGCACGCTCAGAAGAGAAATACAGGCCCAACCTCACTGAAAATTCAGGGAGCTGGTAATCAACAGCTGCGTGAAGGAATTATTTTACATTGCATCCAGAAAAGAGCTAAAAGCTGCCAAAGCCTAAAAGCTGTAAATTGTTTGTTCCCTTCTAGAACAAGGAGGAAACAATAGGAGGTGTAGAAGGCATTTTTCTAATTCAGATATTTTACATAGTTTTAAACGGCCTGTGTCTATCAGCTCATTCGTACACGTAATAACTGAACAATCATTAAAATTGCTTTCTGAAAAGATCAACCACATTAACATGCAAACCAAAGTAACGTGTCAGCAAGCCGATACAAGAGCTGAAAAAACATTTCCAGAGAGTAATCCAAGGCGGGGGGAGAGAAGAACGGAGCAAAGTAAGAGAGGAAATAATGCAACATGCCTACGGAATACCTGCCAAAAATTGGACTGCACATACACTGCACAGGACGCTAAAGAATTACTGTACCCGACGTGAACAGGAAGGGAGTTTTTGTCTTCCACAGCTGCCTGTATGAAATTCAGTGATAATGGCACTCTTCTACAGATTCCCTAACTGGAGGAAATCAGCAGGAATGGCCCAAGAATTGATTTCCATCTTGTTCTTTACCATGGGAGGGAAAATATTAGTGAAAGGTTTTTTTTTAAATTTAAAAAAAGAGAGAGAGAGGAGAGGGAGCAGCAGGCTGGAGGACTCCTCTACCACACTGCTACGGCAGGGCGAGAGCCAGTGAGGATGGGAGCAGGAGCGAGGTGAGTCACGTCGCATTCACACGCTGCCTGTTCCACCCCCGGGCCCGAACCACGGCGTGCAGAGCTGGGGAAAAACAGGGCCGAAGCACAACTTTTATTAGTGCCTTGTGCAAAAACTGAGGCTCAGCATATTTGGCACAGGATGGATAACGTGAGTGGAAAAACGCTGTTGCTCTGGAAGTCTACGCTAGCCTGTTAGAAGCTGCTGAGAGCTGCCTGGCAGCAGCATATCTTGCCATCCATATCCATTATGCAGCTATTAAATTGGAAGAAACATCTAATGCTTTTAAGATTCAGAGAGTAAAACTGAAGTTTGCAGCGCATGCCAATTGCTTACTCAGTTTATTAAGCTGCTTCTACCAACTGTCAGTAAAAACACCACTCTGAAACTACAGAAATCATTTTACTATCTGCAAGCGTCGGGATTATCTATTTGCTAGTACTTATCAAGAGGGACTCTGAACAACATAGTCCAAAATTACTTAGCTTAATTAGCAAAATCAGACGAGACTCTCAGGGTTGCACCTACACAGGAACTAAGAGCAGCTCTACGCCCATTTTCAGCACTACCCTCTGCTGCGTCCTCCTCTGCACGGACTCAGCCCACGCCGTCGGTCTGACACCGTACGGCTCCTCCACGGCGTCCTGCTGGAACTGCTGTTCTGCAGCGGCACAAGAGCCCTGGCATGGGTCTGTCTGCAGCAATGTTAGCAGAGCCTCGTTTTGTAGGGGATTAAACAGTAGTATGAAAGAAACTCTTGCAGTATGAAAGAAACTCTTGTCTACTATCAGACTTGATACTTCATTAAAACTGTATTTTAAAATTGTTCCTGAGTTATTTGACTGTTCTTAATCAATTTCGAAGGCGGTTTGTGCTGCACAAAGTACAATCTGTATGACTGAAATTTGCCAAGGCTGGTATAAAGTCCTAGCTACGTGCCTTAGAGATGGAGTGCCAGCGAGATTGAGGTTATCTGAAAGTGCCGCAGAACTCTTAAGAAATATTCTTAATTCTTTAAATGTAATCATTGCCATTTTTCTTTCCCACTCTTATTTAAGAATATTTAATTAAATTCTTACTGACAAATTCAAAATTTTAAACCGAGATCAACTCAATCATAAACACAACATAACAGCTTCCCGCACGTCAGAAAGCTAACCCTCCCCGTATTCCTAAAAGTTTCTTTTCCTGCAACACTACGAACGTATGAAAAGCATTTCTTCCAAACTGTATTCTACCCAAAAAGTAACTGCTAGCCTTCTGCAACAGTTACTATCAGACTACTTCAAAACCCATTTGTTGAACAGTGCCCTGTAAGCGTACTACATGATCTCACAGCTCTTGCTGTCTTGACATCTTCATTGCTAATCTCGTCAAGAACTCTTCACACCACTGAGTTCACAGAGCCCTAGACATTTTATATGACGCTTTCTTAAAGGTAGTAATTGTAATCAATATCGTGACATTTAGCGATACCATTCATGCCACAGGCCAGATCCTAACACAGCATTAGAAGATTATTTTTGTTTGATTAAGCAGAAAATCTGCCTCTATGACTTGTTGGCCATAGATCTGTGCCACAAGGTGTCTTCTCTGTGCTCATATAAAAAACAGTCACAAATATGTTGCTATAAGATAAGGAAAGCCCTTTGAGCAAACTTAAAGCTTAGCAAGGTTCAAGTATAATATTAGCTAAGCATTATTTCCATTTTAACCAATCAATCAATAACAGTTTAGTTCTCCAAGTACAGCAATTTTTAAAATACTACATCCCTTGTTATATTTAGTGACACATTTTCTTCTTCATCCAGGAAACACATTCAGAAAAGCACACATATCTAAAGGAAGGCCTGTTTTTAAACTTCAGAAATCTAGAAAACACAAAACTCTTCTAAAAATGAGAGAGAAAAGTAAAGTACTAAACAGCCTTCCAGTGCATACTTTTTATATAAATGAAACAAAAAAAAAACAAGAGCAAAAACAAAGCTGATGTGGTTTGAATTGCTCAACTGCCTCTTTCCCATTCCACCAATTCCAGGAAGTCAGCTATTAGGGATCCTCTGTTACCTGTTCCATCCAATGACCAAGAAACGTTCTCTCGAATATAAAAGTTGCCAACTGCTGAGACTGAGAGAAAGTACCGATTTCAAATAAGCTCCACCTTGGGAGTGGGGAGGAGGGAGAGCATTTCACTGCTCTGCAATCTTCCTTTCCAGCCTCCTGCCCCTCTCCTTGCCAGCCCCATCCCCTGCCACTACCCAAAGAGAAGTGAAATATCTCCGCTTTTTGACAAAACAGAAAGAGACCAAAACTTCCATGGCAGAAAGACGCTACAAGATTTTGGAGCCCTGGCACGATTAGTCTGCACCTGCAAAGAGGGTGCATTTTGGGAGTGGAATTTGGGAGTGGAACTATTAAAAGCAAGGAGAATAATTGTACACTCGTCTACTGCTTTAAGATAGTATCTAAAATTTAAAATAGTGAAATCCAATTATAGAAATTGATGACGCAGAATCCACACCAGTGAGGAAAAAATCCTGTTGTACAAAACAACTTGAATTTAATTCCATTGAAAGACTGATCAAAGGACTACAGAAATATTTTCAGCTGTTTCTGTGGTTATCCTGTATTTTTAGGGAATTTTGCCCTTCTGGCCATGCCTCACTCATACCCAGATCTCTTTATCAACAAAAAAATCTAAACCAACTAAACTAGAAAGAATTTTACTCCAAGAAAAAAGCATGGTACAATTTCCTGCTTCTTAAAGGTGATCAAACTGGCACCTATACCCTTCAGTCAGACAAGACTCTCTCAGGGCAGGGGTGCTTGTGTGCAGAATGGGAACACAGCAGTGGGACTGGGAGACCACCTCCACCGCATACTTGAAAGTCTTACTGGGCAGGATTATTGAGATGTGCACTATTTCTTCTTACAATTTAAAAACCTAATTATTTTTTAAGCTTTTGTTAAATACACAGATATCTTAACCATACCCAGTCAACGGCTGCACTGCCAACACTCCAGTAACTGTCCCAAAGAGCAAGGTGCTGCATTCAGCCCACAAAAAAGATGGCTAAAAGCTGCACAAAGATACAAGGACTACTTCTGTATGTCTAAAAGCAGTTGCAGAGCATGTTAGGGGAACTGAATGCTTCTCCTCCCTCTGTCTTGACGGTCCCTGTGGGGTAAACTGAGCAATACACTTATGATACTGATGAGCACTAGAGATGGACCAAGACAGTACAGTCAATTTTGGTACGCTCTAAGTTCATGAGCTTGTTTTGCAGTCTTGGTATCTTTAATACAATTACTAAATATGGCATAGGGTGCCTTGTGTAATATGGAATTTAAATAAATCTTTATTCTGTAAAAATCTACTTTGACATTTTGTCAGATAAATACTGTTATACAGCATTGGCATGATGTGAAAAGTATTTTTCTCATTAAAAATGCTGGTAAACTTGTTACACTTCATTATATTTTATATTATTTAAAAGAATTACTACAGGTGTGATTCTGAAACAAATCCACAGTTCACACATGAACATACCTACTTTGAAAAAGAATGTGGGATTTTTCCTTTGTGATAAAGAAACACTACTTGAAGTTGCTAGAAATCATTCAGAAGTGAATTATGTGAGTTCTGAAAATAACGTTAATTCCTTCATTCTTAACAGGAGCGAATGCTTATAATTTTTTATTTTATTTTAAAATAAAACTAGAATTATAAGCGAAAATGACCGAAAAAAACTGCTGTGCCATTCTGCTTTATGTGACTACTTGATTGCTTTATTTTCAGTACCGTGTCTTTTACCATTTGCAGCACCACAAGACCAATTAATTTTTGGAAGGGATTGTTGTACCATGAAATACCTTATGCATCACTGTCTTCTTGTTTTAGAATTTTTACTCTTGCACGAAGTAGGGAACAGAGACTGAACTAGTAGGAGCGGCACACACACAACGTTTTCCTGCAGCTTATATATTACGTAAAAATGTATATTTTAAATAAATATATATTGATATATTAAATTAAAAATATTAAATAAGAAGTTATATATTAAATTAAATCTACCTTCTCACCCCAGTATTTATGTTAACGGAAAGAAACTTGCAAGAGCAGCTACAATAATTAAACAATGAAGCAATTAATGAATGGAGAATTAAATGTATGACAACAAGCAAAACAGAACAGGAAAAACAGTTAAGTGCAGTACTTTGAATGTAATTAAGGAGGATTTGAATGAAAGGAATGAAATTAATTATTTTTTTTTTTTAAATTTGACAAGGTTTGACAAGGTTACTTTTGCTTTGGTTTAGGTTTTTCTGCTTCCCAGAAATACTTCCAAGCACAAATACAAACTGGTAAAATTATGTGGGGATCACCTCAACATGAAAAGGTTGAAGAAATGAAAAAATTAAACTGCTGACTAATTCGGAAAAGGAGCTCATTTTAATTTTATCTTGCCCATCTCCGTTTTGTTCTAACCCATTTGTCTGTTTCAGGGGAAAAAAAAAATGTTCTTAGGAAAAACAACCAAAGGCCACCTAGATTGTGCAGAAATAAAACAAGTATTCTTTTGTACTCAATGTAAACTATGTTTCTATGATCTCTGACTGAACCTAGCTCTTCAGAAGCGTATAATGTGGTCTTGTAAAATCTGTCATGGACTAAGGCTTGGGATATAAAATCTCAGCACAAAAAATACTGTGGATTATTATTCCTATGCAGGAGAACACACGGAAACAACCATCCCCATGGGAAAGCCATTTGCACCTGTACACCGTAGCCAGTTGCCTAAGCTAAACACCTCTGCCAGGGAAGTCCTGCTGCTTCTCTTCTCTTACCTCTGATTTACCTCATAATATGACATCCTTTAAACTTAATTTCTCTGAATTAAGTAAGCCCAATAGAGAAATTTAAATTTAGAAACTTATTTCATGTTTTATGAAGTATCAACCTAAATGAAAGTCTACTTTCTAATCTGGTTAAGTCCTCATATTTTTGAATAACCCAAGCGGAAAGGATAGTCATCAAGTAGTTTTACAGTGTACTACTGCACAGTAACGCAGTCCCTTGAATAAAAATGAATCAGCTTCAGCAGGATTCTTGTGCATCCTACAGCTATTCCCACAACTGAATCACACCTCCTCTCCTCCTCATGAAAAGAAACACACACAGTTCATGCTCATGCGCTTCACGCATGATCGGAAGTATCAGGCAAGATGACTAGTTTTATTTCACCTGAGAATATAAACTTGTTCTTTCGTGAACAGGAAGATCTGGATGCTCAGACAATATTGTACAACCACCTGTTGATTATTCTGATGTTGTTAACAGCATCTAACATTTCATTTCCACAGTTGCTTCACAAACTAAGGGCAGCAGACAGGCTTTTTCCCTATGTCATCAACCAAATACTGTATGGCGCCAATGCAATTAAAACCCATCACTAGCAACATCGCATCGCAATTCACTGTTGATCTCTACTTCATAGGCAGAATAAGTTACCAGAGCAAAAAGTCATAGTTTCACCTCACTCAAGTGAGAGATTTTCTCTTCCTCCTAGTCACTTGAACAGTATATCAAATACAGATATTCTGACCAGCTAAATATACCTACTGTACTATTCTCTTCAGTTAACCCAGCACAATCAAAACAAAGAAAAATGCCTGCTTCACAAAGACATCGAATTAAATCACTGCAGAAGACCCAAATTGCTGTTCCTCAATTATATCAAGGTTTGTGTATCAGTCAACACTGACTCTGAAGAACAAAGCAATGGTTCTTCCTTAGCCTCCCAATTTAAATGGCAAGAGGAAGGGGCACTTTGTCCCTGTGTTTGTTTATCTCAGCCCAAAAAGCACCTCACTAAGTAAGGCTAAAACTACTCAACAACTGAAGATTTGGTGAACTTCCACCTCTCTCAAACACACCCAAGAACAGGTATTTTGCCAAAAGAACGGAAAGCTACCGTCTTCATAAGGGATGCAGAGCTACTGGAGACAGTTCAAAGGAAAACCACAAACGTAATCAAGGGCCCAACAAAAAACACTGTGTAATGTGAAGCTTACTGGGGCTCAGCATATCCAGTTTATTACAGAGAAGCTTGAGAGGTGGCTTCTCACCAAGTATAGATGCTTATACACAGAGAAGACATCTGATGATGGGAGGGTTTTTAGTTTCTCTGAGAAATGTAAAATGATCATTCTGTGGCTGCAAGTTGAAGACAGATTCAACCTTGAAATAAGATGCAGAGATGGTTAATTGCTGGAACAGCCTAATACTAGAGGTAATGGCCGACCATGGTTTGAAGTCTTTAGGACAAGGTTATACAGCTTTATAAAAGAAATGCTTAATCTAAGTTTTGGAGCAGATTGTACAGTACACATGAGGGGGAGAGGGCCCTGGAACCTGGGAAGCCTCTGCTCATTCCCATCCCTTACCAGGGACGGTGCAAATGCCAGCACTGTTCCCAGCACACTTCTCCAGCACTGAAACTCCACATGAAGACAGTCTTACTCTTTAAAGTATGAACATGTCCAGAGGCACAAACAACCAGATATACTCAAGGTTGTTTTTCCACCTTCCTCTGAAACACAAGATATTGGTCACAGCTAGAGAGAAGCAGCTAAGCAAAGCAAGCTTATCTTCTTCCTTTGATGCCTTTTATTGTATGCCTTCTTTACAATTTTAGATTCTAATTGATTTTAGACTTGGAATGGGAAAAAATTTCCCCACGTCAAGGCTTGCTGGGATGTTGGTTTTTTTCACTTTCACTGCAATGCAGGATGTGGACTGCCTGCTAGGATTAGCTGGGAAAATTTCCCCTAATCAACCTGCTGACACTGCAAGGGCCTTCAGAATAACTGGCAGCCCAATCCACCACCTGTTTTCTGGAACACAAAGATGTAGAAGACAAAATTCAGTCTCCTGATGACTGAACTGTCCTAGTCTCCCTGAAGGCAGTGATGTCAGGCAGGAGTACTGGGGTAGAATACAACAGCCTCTAACATGCAAGAAGTTAAATTGGTTACTCTCCTTCTCCTTTTGGATTTTGTGTGGTGTCTTCCCTCTACTTCCTAGATGCAGTTTCACAACTAAAGTTTATTGGTATTCTTTTAAAAGGAAAAAAAAAAATGCATGCTAGATGGAAGACAAAAAAAACATTTTATGAACATGATAATTTTCAACAGATGTACATAGTACCTAACTTAATTAACAGGATCATGCATTAGTATCTAATCTCAAATTGGCATCTTGGAGAATCAGGCCTGAAGCAGCTATGGGATTTGAGAGTTCTCAAATAGTTCTGCATGTTTGGGTTTTTTTTCCCTTTTCACATCCTTCTTAGAACTGACGACACACTTATTTCGTGGAAAGGGGAAGTGTTTTTGTCAGATCCTTGTCCTTCCCTGCAGTGTGCTGTATGCTTACCCAGAGAAGCAGTTGAGTGCCCATCCCTGGAGGTATTTAAAAGACATACAGACGTGGTGGTTAGGGACACCTAACTACCTTAGGGTGGTTAGTGGTGGACTCGGCAGTGTTACATTTACGGTTGGACTCGATAACTTAAATGTCTTTTCTAACCTAAATGATTCTATGACACCATGTATGTAATCTCAAATTTCGGTTAGTTCCTGCAATGTAAACCCCAGTAGCTGTTCATGCTCCCACCAGAACTCTTCTCTGTGAAAGCTTAATCCCTTGCTACCAAAATGCCTCTAGGAAGGTGTCATCACTTCATCCAGCAAGGTAACAGTAACGTGATGCACAGACACGAAGAAGCCATACATGGAACACAAAGATCTTTCTGGCCTTGATGGACACCTCACAGGAAAATGCATTTGAGACCGGTCATATCAATATGGACAATATCCAGCATGAAAAAAGTACTAACAGAGACCACATAAGGGAATGTAAACATTCCTATCCATAAGTTCATACCACTTCTTCACAGTGTGCTTGCTTGTTTGACAGTTATACTGTCATAATTTTAGACTGTTAAACCTCTGCTCTAGGGTTTATAAAAGATCAGAGCACTTGTCACTCTCAGTGCAGGTAGAGTGAGATAGAGTGGTTGAGCAGTTCATTTTTCTTTCTAATTACACTCCATTAACCTTCCACATGAGAGCTCCCCTGTGCTTTCACACCAGCAGCACCAACTGGCTGTGTTTGATAAGGCTCAGCAGAGTCTGCAAGACCAGCACGTGTAACTGAAGGAACGCTTCAGCACTGCAGACTTAGCAGAAGCTGGGCTGAAGCTCCGTTACTGAGCGGCAGTGACATTCAGCTAAATTATACACAGATGGACACCAGCCTCACCCTACCCACTTCTATCACAACTTTACTCCTTGAACTTCATAGACACATGATCCAGCATTTGAAAGCCAAATTATTCACTATAGGGAACTGAATAGTTACCATGCTTTCACCTCACTACAGAGACCTGCCAAGAGAAATGCATTTAGAGCATTAAAGCATGCAGGGCAACAGAAAAGAAGTTGTCGTTACATTATAATTAGATCATGTTAGTGTATGCAACCAGAGTACAGAGAAAGAAAATTACTTTTGAAATTTAAATCCTTTTTTAATGCACTTTCAGTATCTGGGGTTGTTTGTTGTATGTTCTGAAGACCACACTGTTAACAAACAGCATTATATTTATCTATAACCTTCTCAACAGAGACCACATAAATGATAGGCTTTTTAGCAAAGAGAGACTTCTTCGATTAATAATGTATTCTATGGGAGTTTTAAACTCAGTGCCAGGAAAGCTATTTTCCATGTGCATGAAGGTAGATTAGCATTTGTGTGTACTGAGCAACAGTGTCGGCACATGCTTACACAGATAAAAGGGAAACAAATTTGGAAGGAGGGATTGTAAACAATCTGGAAAAGAATCCAAATTATTCAAAAAATAAATGAAACACTACAAGATCTGCACTTTCAAATGACATTTTATACTATTTGTTGGAATCTTTAACTGTTTCAAATGACTTCACAACATAAAGTTGTATACAGAACTGGCCTATAAGTGAGTGATGGTGATATTCTTTTTGCTATTTTCCTTTATTATTATCCTCTATTATCCCTTCCCATCCCTCTCCTGTTGTTTAATGTATTGCGATTCTCACATCTGCATGCATCTTCATAAATAAATACAACTTACTTCTCTTCTATGGTAAGTTTCCCAACCTTCAGTTAGTATTTTGAAATGATCTGCTGTCTTCTAAATCTTGGTGGCTTTGAATTTCCTGAAACATAATCTGTTTGTGCTACAAGCCAAGCTATGAATCCAACACCATCCTTGTTCAGAATGGTACAGGAATTTTACTTCAGAGTTCTGGTAAATGCTGTCAAAGATCCCCTCCAGTACAAAGGAAATGGAGGTGGCCCTTCTCTTCTAACAGAAAGATAGACACTGCTACTGAATCCACCTAAAGTATCCTGAAGAGACTTGGTTTTCAGAGTGATCATTAAAGGCTCTTGAGACCCATTTTCTATGTCTAAGTAGTTTTCTAATAGATTTTGGATCTACTTTCCCAAATTTTCTTAAATTTAATCTAATCTTTAATTCAATTTAGCTTGTGCCAACTAAGCCTAGAATATGTGACATAAATTCAGACTTCATGGATGTGACTGAACACAGTGATTCCAAAACTGTCGAGCTGATGAGGTTGCTTCAGGAAAGCTGCATAGTCAGAGGACAGTTAGTTCATCCCTCTAAGACAGGCTTGCTCAAGTGCAAACGCAAGTACCTTTGTAACAATAATTTCTTGGATGAAGAATGAATGCTGTTGTTGGGATGCATTTGATACCAACTAAGATGCAAGATGAATTTTGTCAGATATAATTTCTCTACTAAAGATGATGTTCACTCTCAAACCTAAAAAATTTGAAACATACATGATTTGGACATTGAATAAAATTATTTAAAGCATCCATATTTCTTGTTTTGTAAAAATGTATCTATAGTGCTTCTTTGCTGCAATGCAATGCAATCTGGTTTGAGCTGGAATTAAAATTTGTCAGGACAGTCAGGATGGCACTGTGAAGGAAGGCAGAACCACATTTTTGTGCCACACTTAGCTCTTTCTTCTGTGAAAAAGAATTTTGAATTTATGTAGAAATGAATTGTACTGAACGCCTCTATAACTTGCTCCCTCATCTTTTTTGGAGTACATACTAGAATCATGGCTGGGAAGCTCTAAAATCCCTGGCTGTAAGCATCAAGTGTTGAAATGGCTTTCAGAATAAAGCATTGCAGAGGTGCTTCCACTTCCTTGAGCCGTCCCATCGCTGCTAACACCATTTGGACTACTGTTTTCCGACAAGCGGGCCAAGCTCACCTCTGAAGAGTGCAACACTGCAGTTGATGGGATCTTTTTTAACTTGTCACCTGAGAAATGCGCCGCTTCCGAACTTTTTGGTAATGTTTGTTCTTTTCCCAACACCTCTTAGAAAATATTTCAGAGGGAAATATTTTGCTCTACACTGGCTCATCATTCTCTTTTTACAGAAGACCTGTCAAAAATAATGCAGGTACTTTCCTTTTATATTATGTCAATAAAGAAGATCTCTTGAGGGGTTTGGGGTGCCATTAGGTGGGTGAACACTTCTTTTAATCTACACAGTCTGGTGAAGGACTCCTGCAATAGAATTGCTGAGGCTTTTTATACTGCTGTTGTAATAATCCATGAAGGCTGAGGGACTGTTGATATTACAAATACAAACATGAGAACCCCATTTTAAATGGGGTGGGAAAAGAGTCCTAGTGCAACTGGCTAAAACTCTCTGTATTTTGTTTTTTTTGGGGGGGGAGTATTTTTGTTAATAGTATTTTGTTACAGACTGTAAATACTACAGACGTAAAACGAACTCTGAAGAAGCCTTTGATTAATTTCTATAATTCTCCAAGGAGTTTTCTGTCAAAGAGAGGTAAGAAATATAAAATAAGCTCTCTTGCAATTCCTCTTTATGCAATACTAAACATTTATAAGTGTGTTTTTAGGGGAGACCAAGATTTCTTCTTTGCCTCTGCAGGCCCACATTAGATTTAAAGGGCAAACTAACTTTTTTAAAAAAGGATTAAACAAAAACTACCGTATATTTTCATCACATAATGAAGTGCAAGTTCTTTTTTGTGAGCATATGCTTGCATGCACTACATTGCTGGATGAACACATTTCAAGCTACAAACCAGTCTGACCAGTTAAGCCTGCAGTCAGAGGTATCAGACAGTCTTAGCAAAACTCAGAAGTATTATTTCATCGGCCCTCACTCAGCATTTCTTGCGTGACAATTCAGCTGTGAATATGTTTGGAAGCATTAATTCAGAACGCATGGACTTCTAAAAACAGCATCAGCGGGTCTCTCTTGGGTATCTCTAAAGACACCTGTCACACCTGTCTCTAAGAGCTGTAAATCACAAAACAGTAGTTTTCCTCCCCATGGTTTCACACTGATGGATTTTTTTTTATTTTTTTTTTTATAAAGGAAACACATGTTGCGCTGTTGAGAAAGGCTGAAAGATTACAGAAACCTAGCAACTGAAACACAGGCTATTACAGCAAGCCATCTTGCTTTGTGTCCTCAGGTCTGGTAACTTTACTCATACTGGGATCTCAAGCTCTATTATTAACCTAGAGAACCACCTTAAAGCTGCACCGTCTTTGCAACCAGAGTCTAATTAAAGTTTCATACACATAATGCATACCCTTTTAAATTCCAGTCCATAAAAATAAGCCCTCACATAACCCTCTTTCGCAGATAACCTCCACAAAATGCAAAGCAGAAGCGGAGCCTTCAACATTAGGGAGCCAGTTCTGCGGGCTCTGAGGTAGGAGGGCCATTAGAGGAAAGAAGCAGCTGAGAGAACATTTTCCCTCATATTACCTCTGAATAAACTAAACTGACACTGAAATGTAGGGGTGCTTTGGAGAAAAAAGCTTCAGGGTTTCCTTCCGTTTTCTAACAAATGTGACAGGGCACCTATTGAAGAAAACAGGGCATATTTGTTTGTTTGTTTTGATGAAACTATCCTCTGTTGTATTTAATCTGGAGTTGAGGTAGGATGTAAACAGAGGAAAGAGGCTTTTAAAAGATCTGTACCACACCCCCACACGCTTCTATCAGTAAACACACGCAAGGGCACATAAGTAGTGATCTAACTTCACTTTAAAAGAAGAAATACCATGACCAAAGGCTAAGAAAATATTAACCAATTGTAATAAAAATGTCAGTGTGTGATAGGTGTTGCAGAAATAAAAAAACCCAAACAATATAAAGATTTTAATGTGCAAACGGAATACTTGACTTCGCACTGTATATTCATTATGAGCAGAGCAGGATTTTCATGGTAATTGTTTGGAGGATCACACAAATATGTTCGTTATCAAAAACACAATCCAAACCACGTTTGTCAGTTTGCATAGGAAGACAGTCAAGCTGTCATTGACTGCGAGGAAGCTCAGAAGAAAACAAAAAAAACAAGCTCCAAAAAAATAATAATCAGGAAACACAGAAAGGAGTAAGAAGAAACACATTTACACAAGCAAAGGGCACTGACAGACAATGTAAACTGAAAAGTAGTGAAGTCCGACAAGCAAAAATTAGTCCTTTCTCACTGGCAGGAAAGGCTTGCAGGACAAAGTATTGTATTTTATCAGATTGACTTGGAAAAAAGGGTATGCTTCTGGTCACACGAGCCCCCTTTAAAGTCCCTTCTCACCGTCACATCAGGCCTACGCCCAGAGGGATGTCTGAGGTTGACACAGGTAATGCAGGGCATACTTCAAGATTTTTTTCAAGGTATTAGAAATAACCATCTCACTGAAGAAAGAAAGTCCATACTTCATATACATACATATATGCAACAACTGCCCAGTAAACCATGGTTGATTTAACCTTATGGACACAAATTCTTAATCATTTGTCCTCTTTTGTTTCCCCACTGATGGGTTGCACAATTAGCTTGCACACTCTGCAGGCCAAAAACCTAGTCTGCAAAAATCTTTTGAAATATTTAACACATACTAGTCCTATGCAAATAGTAATAATTCTTCAGTGGCCTTTTCCTGCTCTGCATTTCAAATGTATTTACTATAAGCTAGACAAATAATGCAGGATTGTAGCATTCTGCCTCCACATTCCTTGTCTTCCTCTTCCAGCTTACCAGAGCCATGACGATAGAAAAGTTTTTGCTCCAAGCCTTTAACACTTTCAGCATAGATTCTCACACTGTGTAGCTCTCCGAACTGGATGAGCCATCTTTTGCACAGTGGCAGAAACTGATTTCCTTAATTAATTTAAAGAAGATCAGAAGCCTGCCCAGTGACCCACATTGCTCGAGAAACTGCACCAGCAGCGGAGGCTACAGAGGCAGCTGCTTTTAGGCCAGCAACAGCACACTCAGCGTGAACAGACTGTACTAAGATTTTTCTCCCACACACAAAACCAAACTGTTCCTGTGCCCCCTTTGTGCTGATAGAGCCTGTCTCTCAGTTGATGAGCAAGTCGCTATTTAGAAAATAATTTCTCAACCTATTTTGGAAACCCACAACCATGTGCAATTGGCTGCGTTGGTTAGTATTCAGCGGCGATTTCAAAGGTTCTTTGTCCTGGGGACGCGATACGACCATTCACCAGCTTGCCGGCAGAACTGCTGAGCACACAGCTGGAGCGTACGTGGGGGAAGGGAAACGGTGTATGATTTTGCAATTATATCTGTTAAATCCATACAGTTTTGAAGAACGATCACTTGGCATTTCAACTATTTTGCAAGAAAAAAAACTTCTAACACGTTTGCCAGAATTATTTGGCTGTTTTTTCTTGTAAGAGGATAGAGGATCAGCGCAGAGAAATGTTAAGCCACTTGTACGTGCTACATAATTGGTTCTTTCAGCCCCTTGCAGGGCAAATGATTTGCAGCAACATGCTCCGCACCTCCTCACTAGTTAGCAGCCCAATCCAAGACAAATACATCAAGAAAAGATAGAGAGGAAAAAGCTGTGGGCAAGATTAACCACACAAGCTTGGCTTTTTCCTGATGCTCACATTTTTCCTATTACCCAGCTGCCAGATATTCAAGAGGAAACAGGGTGTACTATAACAACTGCTACAACAGGCCACAAGAGGATAAAACCAGTAAGAAACCTTTCTGTTTGGCTCTTCACAGGGCTCTCACTTGTACTAGAAAAAACGTCACTTTGATGCCCTGTTTGCATTCCATTTCCAACAACAAGGAGGAGGATGGAGGTCTCCGGTTTCTATGGCAACCCAGATGGGCCACAATACAAGATACTTACAAATGTTCGACTGCGGGGATGCCAGATCAAATTAAGCTAGAGTTTACACTACTTCATAGAAACTAAAATGAAAGAAAAAACCCAAACAAAACACGAATGTCAAAAGAAGGATGACATTTCCTCAGCACATTCCAGAAGATTTCTGAAAGTAGATGATAAAGAAAGGAGGGATTTTTCTCTACCAAAATAAATAATAATGTCAACACAAACAAACCAAAACCCTCATTTACATGAGTAAATGTTTTCATTAGAACTAGACTACTGGAAAATTACCATCAGACATTAAAAGCAAAAAAAGTCCCCAAAATAACATGATTTTATTAATTTACTTAACTCATTATAAACTGGCAAATTTGTCATCCCACTGCTTTGTATGGCTTGTTTAATGCCATGAACTGTATTTTGCAACACAGTTTGTTTTTCTGCTGTTTACCCCCAATCTGGTCTTCCATGACATTTTGCAAAAGACACTCAGATGTAGAAAATACTCAGTATTCTACCTGAAGAAGTGAAATTAGTAATAGTGAGATATTTTAGTAACACTAACAAAACTGCAAAAACATCTAATGTGTGCTTTTAGTAACTTAACCGGTCAGTCGTTAAAAAGGTGGGGTGAGCTTACTTCTCAAAGGCATTGACTCAGTGTGCTGGGAAGGCAGGTAACTAACTGTAACAGGCAAGCTAGTCTGGGCAACGAGAGCAAAACACCTGTAAAAGCTTTTTGTAAGCTTCCGGATGTGACATAGATGTGGTTCCCAAAACAAAACAAGTTAAAGAATTTCTTAATGAATGTGCATTTTAAAGGTACATTATTTTGAAATTGTGTGTGTTTTAAATCTTCTGATACAAGCTAGGTATTGCTTTTCTTTTTAGTCACTGTCCTATTTCCAGTTACTCTCCTTCTTTCAACTTAATCACAAGGTAGTTAATAGCCTTCATTAAATATGTGATAGCTGGCAATGCTTACAGTAAGACAGATAACTGTGGACTTTTAGAGACTTATGTTCTCTGGGGAGAGGAGAGGCAGAAGAGGAGAGAAAGGCTTAACAGCTGTGCCTAGTCAAAATAATCCAAAATTAGAGGGAGTGTAACATTTAAAATTGGAACAGAGAGCCTTAAAACCTGGGTCTGTGCAGATATCTTTAAACACTTTACTAAAAACTGCAGACACTCACTCTTCATAAATCAGTCCCCTTTGCAGCACTGCTAACCAGTACTATTTACACAAGGACTCATCAGCCTGGTTTGGAAGTGCCACCTCATCACCCAGGAGCACCCAGCGCTGCCAGCTGAGAACAACCACCCCTCGCACCGGTCCGCTGTGCCTCCCTGTTGGTGGCCGAGCCTCTCCCTAGGACCTGGGGACCGTGGATTTAGAGAAGTTGCCCTGGGTGGGCGGACAGTGGCACTGAGACACCCAGGTTAGCACCCGCCTGTCACCCACTCCCCAGCGCTCCTCTGCCTTCCTCTTTCACCCCAAGCCCTCCCATTCAACGCTGTCTCCCCTGTGAACCTCGTGGCCCGACACTGCGAAGGCTTTTGCCGTTGCTGACAGGAGCACGGCTGGCACATGGCGTGGCAGGCCGAGGTTGAACAAAAGCAGCTGCTCTGCCGCCTTCCATCGCCCGTGCAACGGTGAGCTGAGCAGAGCCCGGGAGACACGCCGTGGTGACGCTAACAGCGCCTCAGGCAGAGTGCTCCGGGGCTTTGCAAGGAGCTCCTGCAGAATGACCAGAGTGCCTCAGTACTGAGGGGTGAAGAGCTGAGGGCTGAAACTACACATCTGCAATAAAAATTAAAATTAAAAAAGAGAACTTGTAAAAAGTGCTAACGCTTACTAGAATCGTACCAGTTTAATGGGAAGAACAGACTGAACTGGAAATAACAGAAACAACAGGAGCTCTAAGTTGCAAGGGATGGTAGTGTGGCAACAAAGAAGCTGCTTGACGTCACACAGTTAAAGCTGCTCTAATCATCATTTGGTGTAAATATCGAGAGACTGGGACAAATAACCAGACCAGTGGATTCCTCTCACAGACCCTATACCCAGTCACATACCCCAGATGTTTTAAAGCATGAACTTCCACTCTGTAGTGATACGACAGAGAAGAAAGTTGTACTTGCAAATTGCACAGCATCCGCTAGTCCGCCAGGTCGTTCAACTATCAATTTCATGCAACCATAATAGCATAACTGATTACTGACCCCTATAAGGAATTCTTTCTCAAAAAAAACCCAAAAACCAGAGAACAAAAAACAACAACAACAAAAAACACCCACAAAACCATGGACAAACACCAAAGTTTTGAGGAAATTCAGCAACAAAAATCTTTATTAACATGGCATTATGGCCACCTAGTGCTCTTGCCGGCTATCAAACACAGTGAAACCCAAGTATCTGAAACTAAGGAAGCGTTCAGGGTACACATCCATGCATATTAATTTTGTCCTCTTGGGATCCTCATGCTCTGGATATCATCAACACTAAATGCATGGTACTTTTTCTAAATGCATGGTACTTTTTTTTTTTTTAAGTAGTAGTAGGGAAGGTATTTGCAGTCTTCCAGTACCTTAGTTGACCACAGCACTGTTATTTTCAGAAAAGCCATCTACACTGCGTACCTAGGATGGTATTAAACTCTTCTAATACTGTAATTATAAACTAAATCATCCTTTGCCTCCATGTATAGTCAACAGAAACAGACAGATGGTTGAATAAGTAATGCTTGGCATGTGCCCTGTCTTCACAAATTCTGGACAGTTTAGACTACTTTTTACACAGCTGAAATTAGAAACCTTGAGCTGTCTCCCTAGACAGAACATCTCTTCCTCAACTCCACAGACCCCTCTTCTACTGCCCCGTTACTTGTATGCATGTACTGCTGTTTGGTATTATAACTTATCTGTCCATCATTAAAAACAGCAACCACACTCATCCCCCACTTTGTTGTTGACAGCAGATGTTGTTGACAGCACTTACAGATGCACATCGTGATGCTAACACAGCCAGTACAATGCAGCACCTCTGCCCTTGCTGACATTCACTTTGCTTCACAAACACCACCCACCTCTTCCTCTCTGACTGACAGTTTTCAGTTAAAACTCTGAGTGACTGTTCTTAGCGTGTTCGTAGCTTGAAATGTGCTTTTTCCATTTTGCAACTATAAAAGGCTTGCATTCCTGATTGGGCATCCTTTTTTTGAGACAAAGATATTACCACTTCCTACAAACTTTGCCACAGTGAAATGATTCACAGCAGATCTCCCTGGGTATATAAGCATCTTGCTTGGTTGATTATGAACAAAATGGAGAAACAAAGGGGTTATCTCATAAAGCAACTCTGCCGTATGATCCAGCTAAATTTTAAACTTTGAATACTGTTTTGACTGACTTCAGGTTAATACTAAAGTATTTGCAAATAATCCCTACAGACTAGCTCCAGCTTCAAAGGAGCCCTAACACTAGGTTTTGCTGAACTTAGCTTTCTGCAAGAGCCCAAGATACTATTGGGAAACCTGTGTTTAAAATTTCTAACACTGTTCATATTTTCAATATATGTATCGTAACATACTGAGTTTCAGCCAGAATTGACACACTTGAGGGGGGCAGAATCGAAAAAGTAGATAATCTCTCCTGGATTATTAGAGCCCACGAGACTACAAAACTACCAAGGATCACTAGAGACTTCCAGCTTTTCCATCACCTTGGCTTTGTGACTCTACTGAAATACAGAAAATCACCTGCACAAGAAACTAAAGCAGCATGGTTTGTAGCAGCTGGTAGATGGTAATTCTAGAACTGAACCAGTATTATCAGTCTTGAAGACGCACAAACAACGAAGTAAAAAAGAAGACCTCTGTTAAATTCACATCCAGTAAAAACACATGAAACACGCCAAAGTTTGCTGAACAGAACAGATGAAGCAGATGAAAAGCAGCTAACTTATCTGCTTCTAACAGGCTTTTTACAAACAGATTAAAATGAAAAGATATTAAGATTTGCAAACCCAAAAATAGTTAAAAGTAAGCTTTTACATGCCCAAACATTTAAGTGGTTGCATCTGTAAAATGCGTCCTTCTTTTGGACTTGACGTTTTTCAGAGGTATCAAATCGATGCTCGCGTTTTCAGTTATGTGAAGTCTTGACGACATTGAGTAAGTTTTGTAAGACAGCTAAATACTTTTGCTGCTGTATTTTGTTCAAAACCTAATCACAGTACCAAACACTTCTGCCTATTATTTTCTGCTTTTGCACTTTTCCCCCCAAATCTATTCAATTATACTACGTATGTGTACACAGGAGAAGCATATGTTCTCAAAAACTTTCCTCCACAAATGTCTCTGTATTAATTTTCAATTAATTAGGGTCGGAACGGTCTTTAAAAGTAAGAAAGCTGAACACTAACAATCTGTCAGGCTAAAACAAGCACTAAAGATAAGCTCATGCTGTTCAAAGTACTGGTTGTTCTGTGCATCTGGAAAAATTTGCACTCATCAAGTGTGTTTGCACGATCGGACTAAAAATTAACAGAACATGGAAGTTGTTCTAGTAGCAGGAACCCTGACATCCTCAAGAACTGGTCTTCTAAGAAATAACCTACTTAATGTACATATATAGGTATTTCACATTAAATTCCCCCCTCCCCCCCCATGAAAAAACCCAAACCCAAAAACTTGCACAAAGTTTTGCATTCTGTAAAATGAGCTGAAATTGGTACAGAACAAAAAACTCCAAAACAAAAACTTGCAAACTTATCTCTCTTACAATAAATTAAAACTAATGGACACGGAAAAGGATCAAAAAAACCCAACCTAAAACCCAAGCAGCATCTCTCCCACTACACTTTTCTAGTGGCCAAACCACCAAAAGGGCTAACAACCCGTTTGGTTGTGAATTCAGGTATTATAAAACTCTCTTTTTCTTGGAAGATAACTGAGAAAATTCCTGCTTCAGCAGAGAACGGCTACGTTCTACCCTCGCTTTCTAAAACCGGAACAAATCAGAGAGGTCAGCAGCTCCGCGGTTACACAAATCCTTCAAGAACAACTACGGCTGCCGGCGGCGTGTACAGGCCGGCGGAGCGGGCAGGCTGTGCGCCAAACCCCGCTCTCCTCACGCCGGCGGCTGCCCGGCGGGGGAAGGCAGGCAGGGCCCCGGCGCGGCCCGGCGGGGGAAGGCAGGCAGGGGAAGGCAGGCAGGGCCCCGGCGCGGCCCGGCGGGGGAAGGCAGGCAGGGGAAGGCAGGCAGGGCCCCGGCGCGGCCCGGCGGGGGAAGGCAGGCAGGGGAAGGCAGGCAGGGCCCCGGCGCGGCCCGGCGGGGGAAGGCAGGCAGGGGAAGGCAGGCAGGGCCCCGGCGCGGCCCGGCGGGGGAAGGCAGGCAGGGGAAGGCAGGCAGGGCCCCGGCGCGGCCCGGCGGGGGAAGGCAGGCAGGGNGGAGCGCTGCGACGGCCCGGGCCGCGCCGCCGGCTCTTCGCCCGGTTCCCGCTAGGCATCGGCGGAGGTGGGCGCCTGGAGCAACGGCGCCCCCCGCCCCGGCGCCGTTAAGCTCCCTCAGCGGATTATTCGGCCCTCACCAGGCATCCGAAGCCGCCGCGAAGCCGAAGCCTTACGACGACGCGGTGAAGTTCTCGTTCGCGTTGAACTCCTGATGAAGTTGTTCCCGCGCTTCTCCACCGCTAGCACTAAGCCTCTCTTGCGCGACGTTATGTGCTCCTAACGCACGTTAACGGGATTTGCAAAGGCGCTAGCTGAAGACCGAACAAGACTTTAGAGACTTCCATCGCCGGTCCCGCTCCAGCTGCCGTGCGCTGCTCCAGCGGCTCGAGGCAGCTGGAAAGCCAGCGGGAACAGCAGCCCAGGCATGCCACCAAGGCAGGGGTCCCTCCCCAGATGTGGCACAGCTGGCACACGAGCTCAGGCACTACTCGCTGCCAAACCAGAACTGTACGCCCACTCTCTGACTTAACCGTCCTCATGGCCAATGGAGCTACAGCCGAGCAGATGTCCGGCAAAAGGCTTTCCAGGCTCCCCTAACTTACAGCAAAGGCTAACCTAGCTTCATCTGTCCTCAAATGAGGNAGACTCACCCAGTCCAGCCTCTAAGAGGACGTGTCAAATCCATGTATTTGACTATCCTGCATAAAACCACAGCTCTAATCAGGTGCCTCTCCTCAAAATAGGAAGAGATTCACGGAAATCGAATGCACATTCAAATGCTACTTTAAAAATAGCTGTGTTTTTGGCAAGAACACCAACAAATTGCTTTTGTTACTTCTCCCACTATCCCATTAACTCAGTCAAGAGAGAGCCGTGCTGAGAGCTAACGAAAGGTCCTTGTTTCAAACCTTCTTGTAATCCACTCGCGTGAGAAGTGAGAGTAGCCTATTTATTATGGTAACCAATAGCAAACTGTTTTTTCCCTGGTTTTCTTTCATAAATAACTATCTGACTTAATTCGCATGAATATTTTCTTCAAAAAATCATCATTGACAAAAATACCACAACTGAAATTACAAGGACATACAACAGAAGACAGGTGTTGGAAATTTCAGTCGCTTCTCATGTGTTTTGATCATGTCCCACACACCGTATGTCGCAGTGTGTGGAGGCTGAGACACGCCGCCCTCCACTGTCCCCGCAGCTCTCTGGGAGCAGAAGCCCAAGGGGCTGATGGGTCAGCAGAAACTCCAGCGCTGTAGAGAACAAGAACTGCTTTTTCTTAACTTTGTAGACCTGAGATGAATCTGCAGCTCCCAAACTTTATAAAGGACCAGTTAAATGTATCCACACACTTGGAAAATAACCCTCCTTTCCTCTCTCCTGACATTTTTGCACTGTTTTCAGGAAAAAAAAGAACCACACAACTGTTTAATATACTAAGACTGTAACCTTAACTAGGTCTTCTGGCTCTTTACATTAGTAAGCAAAAATAAGCCTTTAACAGTTGGAAGAGCTAGCTAAACTGATATTGGTGAATACAAAATGATTGAAAACATTAAACTTTTTACCCTTCAATTTGGGTCTGAAGACTTAAGGAGGAATATGCTACAAAAAATGCTAGCTAAAATTAGAATCACGTGAAAAGGAAGTTTAAATAAGGAAAGTGCAAGGATGAAATTAGCTAAAAATAACATCATAGTAATTAAGAAAAAGAAGTATCAGAATACGTGGAATCAAACAGAAATGTAAGAATTTTTCTGTCTCATCTCCAGTCAAGAACATCTCTGTGTAAAACAGAAGCACTTTTTAAAGAAAGTGCGGAAACAGGGAGAATGGAGGTTTTCAAAATGAGAATGCCAGATGTTAAACATAATGCTCTGCTAAATTGTTTTCCTGGATACTGCTGGAAATCACTGATTGAAGAACCTTACTCCAGCAATCTTGTTTCAGGAAGCTACCATTTTTGTTTCAGTGCATTACTGACTTTCTGAAGTGTTATTAATAATTAAACTTTTCTTTTAAAATTATTCATTAATATTAACTTTGTCTGAAATCTTCCTGGAAGCTAATACTTTTAAAGGAAATAAAACAGTAAAAATACACTAATGGCAACAGTTAAATAAAATAAGCATTTAATTTGAGAAAGGAAGTTACTTCTTGTAAATTCACTTTCCACAATTCATACTCGGTAATACAGTAATAATGCTGTACAAAACACGTTTTCGGCCGTCACTTTTTACACCTATGAGAAACTGAAAAGCAATGGCAATTTACCAACCCAATCTCCTCCTTTGCTTTTGATGCCTCTAAACTAATAGAAGGTAAAGTAAGATAAGAAAGTAGAATGATGGCGGTGAAACCATTGTATATAAGCCTCAGAAGTCTAGTAGGCTAGCAAAGTCTGTTTGACACCACTTGCATGAGAAATGCGAGGAATAACCATTAGTACTGAACTGGATCCAAATGAGTTGCCTTACAAGAAAAGCCACTTCTCTAGCTCATGGAGCTGCTGAGTTCCAACTTACTTCATTCTTACTTTTTTTAACCTTTTCTCCCACTGGCTAATGTAGCACAGCTCCACACCGTGGAACCAAATGCATCACCCTGGATACATATACGCAGACCCAGATGACCATGCTGGGCCACCTCCATACCTTAATGCAGTGCTTGGGGAGAGTTAGCACAAAAGGAAGATTTACAACACCTAGAGTCCCATTAGTCCAATTCTGCCTAAAGGAAATCCTGAAGAGAAAAGAATGCCTGAAATCCCATCTCTTCTGCACACTTAGGCATCCACCCACATTACTCTGGCAGTGCTTGACTGCACACGTCCTTGTGGTTGGAGTACTTGTCCAAAAAGTGACAGATGACATTCATTTCCCCTTTCAGGCTGAGATAAAACAAAAGTACATCTCTTTTTCCCAAGAGCTTTCTAAGCTCCTGGTAGTACGTGAAGGTGGGCCAGCGACACTGCTTATCTCCCCTTCTTAGCCTCAATGTAGAAAAGAACCCAAGATTCCCAGGAATGGAGCGAGAAGAGGGAGAATAAAGAGGAGGGATTTCCCCTGAGAGAAAATGCTGATCCCCGCACCAGCATCTGTTTATTTTCATTTTGCGTTTGAAACCACCAGATACCATACATATGAAGTATTCTCATAAAGTCTGCCTTATCGGGACCCCCCTCTCTTCCACTCCGCTGCACACGAACTATGAAATTCCATCTTCTACAATCATTCAGTCACTGCCACGTCTCCTCCCCCGGAGCGAACAAAGCTCTGCAAGACATCCCAGGGGCAAACTGCTACCTAGACTCCACCAAGGATCACAGACAAGGGCTTCTGCCATGGTTTGATTTAGTGGGAAGACTGTGTCTTGAGCCTCTATCTGGAAAAGCTACATTTTACCTACAGGTTCTATCTGCTCCATTAGAAGAACCAATTAAGTCAATATTATTCCTAAGTCCTGTTTGGATTCATTTATTAACTTCTGTATCAAATATTTCTGGTGTGTTTATTTTACTTCCCTCTTGAAGCACTGTATACAAAGGAATGAAAAAAATTTGTACAGACTGTACTGAGAAGTGGGTTCTCCCCTAACATCACAACTCAGAAATTCTGGTCTGCAAAACCCACTCTCTACAAACTACAAGGAGAAGATGACTGTGTTGCAATATGCGCAGCATTAAATTGTTTAAAGCTGTTCAAATACATCTCAGAGCCTTTTTCCTGAAAAACATTTTCTACCCTCAGTTGCCTCAGAAAAACAAAAATGAGGTTGTTATTTGGGTGTTACTATACCCTAATTCTACAAATATTTTTCACCCCATTTCTTAAGGAGAGGAAAAAATGCTACAAAAGATTACAGCTTCCAGCAATTAAGTGCTGTCAGATGAGTCCAACAGGCTTTCTCATTTGCATTTTGCCTGTAACACAGTCACTGAGCACTCTCACGTAACACACGCAGCTAACAGCTGTCCCCGTCCCCCCCCCCAGCCTTTTTTCCAAATGCAGAAACCCAAAGTATAAGCAGTAGCTTTAGGGAGAAGCTACTGATAAAATCATGAGGCCTGTCTGTACAGGGTGGCTGACTAGCAGGTCACAACAATTCCCTCTGCCATTCAAGCTGAGGAGCAGCAGCTGCTGTCCCTTCTCAATCTGTACAAAACTTCTTCTGCAATGTCTGTCATGTTCGTTAATATTTTTTAAACCTCTTCTAGAAGTAGCGTGTCAAGATCATTTTCATGTTAAAGTGAACTCCAGTTATCAGGTCCATACAGTACAGCATACCAGAATCCATTTAAATCAGCTGCAAAACTCCCAAACACTTATGTGGACTAGGAAAAATGCTGCCTTTTGTTAGTTTATAATACATTTATTGCACGTTTTTCATTCTGAAACACACTGGAATACCACAGAGAACTGTAACCTCAAGGATTCAACTGTACGGTCAACTTGGCCAATGCTCTCACCAACTTGAACAGCTTTACCTGGGTTTAACTGATGCCATCTGAGGCTGGAAAGAGTAAAACTGTATCATTAGTTTCAGTTGCAGCAGAAATGACTACCGGTCCTCAAATAATGGCAATGAATGTTTATGTACCTATGTAGATGCTCCATGTAACATCAGGCAGACAGTGTGAAACCAATAGGAACAGTAACCAAATCCATGACGGCAGGATAACGTAACACTTTCCTTTTCTTCATGTCTAATAACCTGCAGGTGTCCAAGCCTGCTTCTTAGAGAGATGACAAATTCCAGTAACACAGCTCAGTGCAGGGCACTGGCAAAAGTTACAAGACTCGTCACAACAACTGCAAAACTAACATATATCACATGTATCTGTAGCAAAAGCACATCTTCACTGTGACAGGATTTCAGTTAAAGCTATGAAAGAACACGGATACTAAGCAATAATTCAGAACTAGACCCTTAGAAATGCTCAGAGGCCAGTATTACCTATTTGAAAGTCAGCTCCTAAAGGAAACTACTGATGTTTGGAAAGCCTAGGCCTATCAATGGGTATCGAGACATTTTCTGAATTTTAACCTGGGATACTTCAACACAATATTAGACATCTGTTTTCAAAGTTCTTCACACGGTATCAGCTATGTCCTTGATGATTAAAAATTAATGTTTCCTTCGTGTGCACACTATGAAATACATTGTCCAAGGGCCTGCAATTTCTCATTTTCAATAGTTGGCTTTTGCTTTAACTTCTTGAATATACAGAGAAAAGCTACTTCTCATGTTTTTTAAAGCCTTCTAAAGCATTTCTGGGGTGTCAGCATTCTCATTTGCCCCTAGAAGCTCTTTCTGATGAGCTCAGGACTTCAGCTTCAAATCAAGTTACATCAAAATGACATCAGCTGAACATTACTCAGGGTAGCATGCACAAACAGGTGTGACAAAACCACACTGTGACTAAAAATGTGAAATCCTATTTGATATCAGGCCCCCCAAAGTGTCTTTATTTAAGTCCATCCATTAAAAAAAAAGACACAAAAACCTATCGAACATACTGAAACAACAGAATTGTTCACTAAAGTCACGCACTGTACAGTCATCCTCTTGAAAAAATCAAACAGCAAAATGTAAACTATTAGGTTAGTGTAATTCAAATATGGAGTTACACATTCACTTCTGGGTGCTGATGGCAAGGCTGTGGTTACATGCTACTATTACACACTACTATATTACTGATAAATTCAACCTTTCTGGAGGGTACTCATTTCTTCAGCCCTGCTGGTTCTGCTGTGGCTGGAATAAAACACACACGTGGCGCAGGGAAGGAAAGGAGGTAATCTAACAACCGACAGAATAGTAACAAGAAACTGCTACCTACGATGCTGCAGCAAAAGCACGATGCTGTTGACCTTTGCTTCTAACATACCTCTCTCTCCAGGTACTCAGATAAAGAAGCGAACATCCACTAGTGACATTATAAACAAAACAGACCATATGGATACAAAGATAAAGACTCAGACAATGTTGTCACCCTCTGTGACTCTTAGACACAAAGATCTACAGGTACCCCTACATTATCAGGTGAGTTAAATCAATTAAAATCTAAGGGTACATTTTATCTATTAGGGCGCACAGGGAAGTTAGTGAGCTTTGATTTTGATTTTTCCTTTAAACAGGAAAGTCTTCATTTAAACAGCTGGGTTTTAATCTTTTCTGAATTTGTATTTCTTTTTAACTTTTTAGCAAAAAGCTGGTTCTCGCTGGCAGTGAACCTATAAAATAATGTAACAAAACCAGACTCTAAAATCTTTAGCTATTTTTGCTAACCAGAAAGTAGCTCAGATCAATAAAATTTTAGAGTAAAAATAAAGCTAAACATGCATTCATTTAAATTATTCACATATAGATTACTATGTTCAAAAATGATTATTTCATGTTACTGGATTTTATTCTTTTAATCTCTTACTATAATTTGTGGCAAGAAGGTGATCAATATTATACCAGAACACTATACATTTTAAAGAAGATCAGTACAAATATATTGAATGTGTTGTGTATCTGAAGGGAATGGAAGTTTATCAAGGCATGATTTGCATTTAAAACAGATGTATTGAACAGAGAAGGGCCATCTGATAAGACAAAATTGAACTGTTTTTAGTGAACACGTCCTTCAAGATTTTAGCATTAGTAGATCTTGCCCTTCTCAGCTGCTTTTTACTTATAGATTAAGATGGAAAACAGTTTCTCCACCACTGTTTTCCAGCTTTTTATGAAGTAATTATAAAACTAAATTAACTGAATATGCATAAATGAGTAAATATGCTCTTTACCTGCAGAAGGGACTACTACTGTCATAATTCAGTTTTAACACATACACTCTAATTCCAGCAGTGTACCAAGTGATTTCGATGAGGCGGTTCATTTGAGTTTTTTAAGATGTCAGAAACAACCTTGTATTGTTTAACATTATCTTTACTAAAATTAGATTTATTCAAACTGAAACAGGGCATGACATTGATTTGCAATAATTTTAAGTAGGTGCATTTTAAAATGAGGAATTTAAATGAACAGTATTTTTTTCTTCTTTTTTAAACTATCAACTGCTAACTACTGATGATTGAACACTACACATCTACCTATAGAATGAACCATGCAAATACCTAATAAAGCATGGTAATACTGCTGGCAATATTCAGGCCTTTATATAATGTTTACAAGCATAATTAATCTTCACAATAACCTTGTAATGTTGATAGGGAGTAAAGTACTCATTACTCTTTTGCTTCACATATGGGAAAACGGAAAGAGAGAGATTAATTTAACAACAAAAATGCAAGTGTAGGTCCCCCAAACATAAAGTCAAGGCCTAAGCAAAAAAAGACTAATTTTAAAGGCACTAAAAATCAATAAAAGCAGATAGGGCTCTGAGCTTGTGAAAACAAGTTTTCTCCAGGACCATAACACTAGACATTGGATAGTCTGAACATACATTTTTGTTATATTTTATTTTTTAAAATTTGTAACATTGTTTTCTATAATTAATGAAATAGGTGTCCATTTCTGTAGCAAGATCAGCCAGGTCCTGTTACAGCTTCTAGCCCATGATCTTACCTACCTTTTTATAACAATTAATTTCAACTAGGAATGCATGGTAGTTCTTCAGATATACAAACCCAGAGAGGCCTTTATTTAATACTATGAAGAATGAAGACTCATTCTGAGTCAATGCCACCTTCGTCAGAATTAGGGCAACCAAGCACCAGGCTGGGCCCACTTTTGATTTGTTTTTAACATGAAGCAGGACAAAGCTGGCTCCAAACTTAAACAGAGAGGACACCTTCCTGCATGGATTTCTACTGTAGAGAAGTAGAAAGACTACTGTTATCTCCTTTGGCTATTCTGATTACTCGCCACAGGAAAACGGACTGTATATATTATGCTGTATCAGTTCAAGGTAAGTAACTTCCTAGCAGGACATTGTTGCTCTTAATTTGGCTTCACTTCCCCTGAGGGCAGAGCATTTTTTTTTCCAATATAATTCTTAACCAGTGAACAAACTTTCTCGTAGCTGGTTTCTTACACATGCATTTTGATTTTCGGAACAAAACCTGATATTGCTTTAGGTCAGCACTTTCACTGAGACTTTTGCTTATTCCATCCCCCGCAAACAAAAAGTTTGCGAAAATAATTACAAAAGAAACACTTCTCCGTGGGTGCTGACTGGGGAGCGGTGAAAGGAAATGTACTCCAACACGCAGCTGACATATGTGAGTACATGCCAATGAAAAATACATCTACTCGCCCAGAGCTGGTCTGGTCTTTGTTCCTGGGCTGGAGCAGATTCCTGCCAGGGACACAAAATCCGAGAAAAGACGGTGCAGTAGCAGAAAGACGACACAAGGTGGTGGTCACCGAAGCAGGGAGGGAAGGAGAGGGAACAGAAAGCCTGACTAGGGAAGGCCATGAAATGGGGATGTTGGCTCCAAGTGTGGTATCTGGCTGTCGGGCAGGGGATGCTCTAATGGAAAGCACTCCTTTTGAATCTAAGCCAAAAACTTAAAAGCATCGCCACAGCTGCCTGTATTGTGTTACTTTAGGTTTCAAAAGGGGAGGAAAAAAATCCAGAACTACCCCCGGCTCGGTTGACAAGCACCACTAGTTTCTCTGATTATGCTTGGAAGCTCCTTACAAACACTCAAGATAGCTAACTGGACATATAGACACAAAAGTGTATGAATACTGCCCAGAGAGGATCCCTGTGGGAAAGGGCAGGTGTTGTACACCTGGAACTCTAAACACTAACTGCTAACTTAAAACTTCAGAAAAATGATGTGAGTCAAAAGGCTTCACAAATAAAAGCAGGGAAATGAAAACCCCAATACTTACCAGAAAGCCTTTTACCAAGCAAAAAAGACTCATAGAAACCGTAAAACAAGCAAAGAAAAGAAACCCATATAGAAAAGGAAGTAATAAAGTGAGAAATAAACCCATTTCATTAACGGTATGAAAAGGTGATTGGAGGCAAACATGTATCCTTCAAAAGAGCAAAATTCACTCCTAGCAAACCAATAGCAGGAAGCACCAATTATGACAGGTGAAATGAAAGATGGAAATAAGGAGACATGAGAGGAAATGCGAACAGCAAATAACAGAGCTGTAACTGCAACACCAAGGCATTCTTGAAATGCATCAGAGCAGGAAGCCACCAGTCTGCTGGGCTGCTGAAGAATCAACGGACAGCTGAGGTCAAAAATTTGCAGAGAAAAAAAAAATTATGTCTTTGTATGAGGTCTTCTTCAGAGAAAATGAATATATGCCTATAACTTTACTTTCATATATATGATAGCTGAGATGCCAAAGAGAGGATGTTGGAATCAGACGATAAAATTACAGGAGAGATACTCACTGAGAATATGTATAAAATATCTAAAAAGTATGAAGGAATTTAAAATGAGCAACTGAGAGAAACAGGCATTTTACATACACCAGCATATTAAAATGTAAACACCACAACTATCTTAAAGATGCAAAAAGAAGTCCTAGAAATTACAGCTGAACCAGCTTTACTTCAGTGTAAGGCATTTCAAATGCTTACCACAGATAATCCAGTCAGCAATGACATAGCAAAATCAATCAATATATTTGAAATTGAAAACCTGGAATGGTTCTTTTGGAATCTCAGTTTTACACAGTGTGAAAATTATTTTTAAAAAAGCAAAGCAAAGAAGATGTAATACACAAATGATACAGCATTATATAAATGAACAGTGGGCCTAGCATCCTGAATATGTATTTCCCCTAACACTGTTCTCAGAAACAACCAAAATATCATTAATCCAGTAATAGACAACACAAATAAATATAAGGCTTAGAAAGATGTTCATGTGAAGAAATAAAAAGTCAGGGTTATGTAATTGATTCAGATGAAGTGAGTGAATAAAAGCTACAGAGGAAACAAAGTCCTATTAGTCCTTTTAAAAATTGAAGCACAAAGGAATATTAAAAAAAATTGAAAGTAAACAATTTCAATTAGAAACAAACTAAATTTGTTTAATAGCTTTTAGAATTCACAGCCCCAAGGAAGCATGATGATCTACATTCACATTTATTTAGGTAAGGACATCATTTCCTAAAGAAAAAACTGTTCCTAGCCCTTTATTTCCCTTTTTCTCCCCCCAAAAGACAAAAAATCCAAATTTTCTCAAGGTTTAAGGTACCAAATCAATTACAGTCTCATAGCACATTTTGATAAAGAAGGGAAGTTAACTACATTATCTCAATATGTAAAAATATTTTGTCTATCTCCTTATCAGGAATACTCCAAACAGCAGATAAGGTCAAAATGTAACTCAATCCTCTATACTACTTAGTTGTGCATCAGCCTGCTTCGAATAATCTTCCCACAAAACAATTCCTAACATAAAAATTTAAGATTTCTTTAAGATTTCTGAAGCTTGCCAGAGTTACAGAGTAAAGGAGCTGGGGGTACCGGGAAAGGTGAGAGGCTGGTGGGAACTGACCTTTACATGAAATCAAATCAATTGGTAAAACTCCTGTATCTGAGTAGTGAAACAAGTCACTTAGGCTCTATGCCCTTGTGTGTTACGCAGACATCTAGCCAGAAATCACCTCCAAGTGGAATGAATGCCTGCCTTTGTAATTCCCCCACGTGACTTATGAATGGAATTGCCCTAATATTTAAAAAGGTAATTTTACGGTAATGTGTTTAAGATGTCAATTAAAAAAGAAGGAAAAAAAGCAAAACATGAAACAGGCTGGTAACTCTTAAAGACTTATTTTCATACACAGCCAAGCTTTGTGCGACGCTCAATCTCACCTGACATTATCGTTTCAGATGGCATTCAGGACATGTAAACAAGCCCTACTACCACAACATGTTTGATTCATGCAAAAAATCAGTAACAACCTGTTAAATAGTGCTTCCTGATACAGAAATACTACACCACTCAAAACTATTTAAAATTCTGAAAATGTATTTAATTTCTTTAGAACATGAAAACTTATGCATTGCTTTAAAAAATAAAATGCTTAGTGTATATATACAAACAGTCATCACTGGTATCTGATGTGCTACAGCCAAGCACAGTAATCTAGCTACCAGCCTGCCTGATTATAAATAGGCTGCCAATCCGGGCAGCAGTGGCAGCAGCAGCTGTCTCTCATCATTCTGCTTTCTCCCTCCATTTCTATTAGATTCCTAACATGATACAGTGATTTCTGCATATTTTCTCCATGCTCTGTAATAGGTGTGACAGGCAAAAGCACAAATACATTTGTTTTTAAGATTATTCACAATGAACGCAATTCTATACTAACCTGTTACTGTTTACCTGATTTATGTATGCGTACAGACTAACTGGCCTGCACGCTTGCATTGTCTGTTATAAATTAGTTTAGTATTATAATTCAGCTGTCTTCAGAAAAACAACTAAACTGCCTGTCCTACTAGACACTGGGAAATAATACATGCACCTGAACGCTGAAGCCTGCAGCAACAACCACAAGACACGGTCCAGCCTGTGCCTGTCACGCAAGCAACACAACCTATCCAACTCATAGAGGTACTCACTCAAACACCAACATAATGAAAAGCACGCTCAGAAGTCTGCCAGCTCATTTTTAAACTACATGCAAACTTAAAAAATCAAAATCATAATTAAAACCAACTTTTTTGTGTGTTATGCACAGAACTGCCATAAAAATATGTCATCATAATTAATATGCAGGAGTAATTATATAAAGGATGACTCTCAGAGTACAATTCTTATTACAAAAATTATAAGATGTGATTTCTGGTTTTGTATTTGCAACACATTAAGTCTTGACACTCTTCCCACTTGAACACTTTTACTTTCTGCCCTTGAAGTATTTCCTCTGGACTACAGAAAAATTACTTTGTCAGATGTTAGTTTTATACTCATCCTGTTGGCAAAACTGTATGTTCAAATACCACTTTATCAGACTATATGCTGACAAGTAGGAGCGGTATTTTTAAGACAAAGTACACAAGTGAAAATGTTCTTGAAGGGCTGTTAATGGTTGTAATGCTCCAAATAATTGGGAATGCATTCACAATTCTACATACTCCTTGGCCAGAAGTTCAAAGTCCAGTTGGTTTAGTGGCTATTTCCAGCAAAGGCACATCATTTAATTTCAATACATACATATGTTATTACACAGCCTGTATTTGGGAATTTTCAGTGGGATCAATTAAAGACTACCTTTCCTACTGCATACAATATTAAAATCAACACGTACAGTGCACCTACTGGTGCTTAAAGTAAAGTTCAAGAAAGCAGGAAGCAGATGCTCTCAGCAAAAGATATCAAGCTATAGAACACAGACATTGATCAGGGTTAATCTTGTGTTGTTCTAAAAGAAGGAAGACATAAGACAGATCTGTTTGCTTCAGACTTTTTCCGACAGGATCCTACACCTAGAGCCAAAACAGTGTTGTACCAATAGGAAAAAAAACCAAAAAACAAAACAACACCACACCAAAAAAAAACACCCAAGACCCAAATACCTGTACTCTTAATACAGTGTTAGCAAGATCATGCCAAGCTAAAATTTTCAGATGCCTAAATTTCACCATGATTGCAGTATCAATGTAGTTGACACAGACATGTAAAAAAATAAAATGCAGAGCTTTTCACTTGTCCTTCAAGTTTTGTCAGTATTAGCATTGTACAGATTCCTATTCCTGCCCAGG
>VZTL01068189.1:0-20181 GCA_013400535.1 Scopus umbretta | reverse complement strand
AGCCGGCTGCCACTGTCGGCCCGGGGACGGGGATGGTGGGGGACGAGCGTGTGTGCCCCTCGGGGTGGCTCGGGCAGGCGAGGGGCCCCTCAGAGCCGCGCTGGCGGAACCTAAAATGCCCAGAAACGTCTCCTGTCCGTGCCTGCCGAGAAGTCCGCTCGGGCCGAAGCGTGGTGTGGCCTGGGTAGATGCGCTGGTCCGCATGACCGCCGCCATAAAGCTGGTGATCCGTCCCGGGTTTCAAAGCCTGCTGTCCCTTTAATGTCTGGTTTGACAGCTTTGGGTGAGGAAGCACTTCCAACAGCTGTCTTCTTGGCAGTGCACCAAGCGCCGGCTTAAAGGGTCCCCGGCTGGAGCAGCTTCACCTTCTGCCTCAGAACAAACCCGGCGATTGTTTGGGTTTTCCGGCTGCTTTTCCACCGAGCGGGGGCTGTGTTGTGGCACCCTGCGTGCCTTTGGTACCGCAGCTCTGCGGTGCCATGCAAAATAACAGTACATTCCGTCTCAAAACGCGGGATTCTGCCGCTGCGATCGTGTGGGCGGCAGCCCCGCTTGGGTTGAAAACCGGTAGCTTTTTTAAAAAAACTCATTAAACTTACTGAGCTTTCAGAAATCAGTGTTCTTTAGTCTTTTCGTGTATATTACATACTTTTCCAGATCTATATCTGACTACAGATGGTGGGCACACCCTGTTCTTGCCATGAGTTACTTCATTGCTACTTCTACTGCACATGTTTTGTCAATAAATACATCTGGGTTGGTGCTTGTTGGGAGTGTGTTCTCTGAGAATAATGTCTATTCCATTTTCTGTTACCAAAAGATGATGAAGATGAGGAGGAAGAGGATGAAGAAGAAGAAATAGACGTTGTGACAGTGGAGAAAAGACGCTCCTCCTCCAACAAGGCTGTTACCACACTTACTATTACAGTGCGTCCTAAAAATACCACTTTTCCATCAGTCAGGACACAGCAGAATGAACTGATCTTGAAGCGTTGCGCACCAATTCACCAGCAGCATAATTATGCCGCTCCTTCTCCATACATGGAGAGTGAGGATGCTCCACCGCAGAAAAAGTTAAAAACCGAGGTGCCCCGTCCAGTAAAACCCATGATTCAACCAAAGTCTAAGAGTTCAAGTCCTCGAAACTCTGATTCAGAGGATAGCGAACGTCGACGCAACCACAATATCCTGGAGCGTCAACGGCGTAATGATCTACGGTCAAGTTTCCTGACATTAAGGGACCATGTTCCAGAACTGGTTAAAAATGAGAAAGCTGCAAAAGTTGTGATCTTGAAAAAAGCCACTGAATATGTTCATTCCCTTCAGGCAGAGGAGCAGAAGTTATTGCTAGAAAAGGAAAAATTGCAAGCCAGACAACAACAATTGCTAAAGAAAATAGAATACAAACGGACTTGCTAAACTTCTGGTTTGTTGTTTTGGGGTTTTTTTGGGTTTTGGTTTTTTTTTTTTTTTTTTGGCTGACCAGGACAGTCATTGCCACTTTGCACATTTTTGATTCTTTAAAAAAAATTGTGTTTTTTGACGTTAAGAATGTTGGTTTTACTTTCAATCCAGTCCCTGAAGTCATCGACAAACTATATTATCCGGGTACGGAGCAAATGGATGTTCTTGCAAGGAGTTTTTTGCAAGGCTACCAAACAACAATGGACTGCCTTTGTTTTTCTTCTTAAGAACTGTAGATGGTGGGGATTTTTTTTTTTTTAAATTGTTGTGAGCATTTGGAGCTGCTGATGACATCTAGTTGAGTTTTAAAACGTTCATTCCTAAGTTTCATGGTGCTTATGTTCTAACAGATGTTACTTTGGGGGTTGGCATTTTGTACCCCTGTGGGAATTTTCTGTAAATACCATCTACACACTTGCCTTTTGTACATGTCTTGGGTTATGAGAGGTGGCTTCTGCTACCAGTATTAGACTGGAAGTTCATACCTAAGTACTGTAATACCTCAATGTTTGAGGAGCATGTTTTTGTATACAAATATATTGTTAATCTCTGTTATGTACTGTACTAATTCTTACATTGCCTGTATACTTTAGTATGATGCTGATACATAACTAAATTTGATACTTATATTTTCGTATGAAAATGAGTTGTGAAAGTTTTGAGTAGATATTACTTTATCACTTTTTTGAACTAAGAAACTTTTGTAAAGAAATTTACTATATATGCCTTTTCCTAGCCTGTTTCTTCCAGTTAATGTATTTGTTAATGTTTGGTGCATAGAACTGGGTAACTGCAAAGTTCTGTGTTTCATTTCTTCCAACGATGTACATTTAGTGCTGCGTCTTATAGCACTTTGAAATACCTCATGTTTATGAAAATAAATAGCAATTACATGATGTGCCATTTACTACTTTTCTTTATAATGAAGTTCTTTGAAATAAAATCTTTAACTTCACAATGTTCATGAAATACGGTCCCGTATCCTGGGCGCTTAAACTCTCAAACTGTAGGTGACGCTCTACGAAAAGTCAGCTAGGCAGGACATTGCCGTTTCTGGTTAAAAAGTAATTGTAGTAAGAACAATTTTCCTATTCTTTCATACTTCAGATGTCTGTTGTGGTGTCAGGATCATCCCAGGGAACTGAACGTGCCACAGAAAGACTCCCGTGTCTTGTGAAGACTTCTGGAACATCCACTGTACGCAGGGAATTGTGAGGGATCAGAAACACGGCTAGCATGCTTCTGCTAAAGGACTGGCCTCAGTGTGGTAGACAGGTGGAAAATAAATGATGAAGGTACAGTTGCTACAACACAGAAAATGAAATACTTGTAGTAAACAAAGATCTTACTTGACTGCTGTTCTTGTTTGCATTACAAAAGGCTTATCGTTAAGCAGTCCGTCATTGCACAGGAGAATTAATGTTCTTGTTTGTAGCCAAGATCCTGTTTGTTGCCACTTGTGCTAAGTTGGTAAAATTAAAAATCCCAGGGAAGATGCAGAGCTATGAAGCGTGCGTCAAATGAAACCTGGCAGGTGGTTGTCTCAAGAGGCGTGATGGCATTTGGTGTGACAGGAGTGAGAAGTGTAAGTCAGTGGAATATGTTTGGTCATTTTGGGAGGCTCCTTGAGACCAAGGAGTTAGGTTTTTTTCTAGTCTGTACAGGTATTTCTGAGATTGTCTTTCACCATACTGAACCTGAAAAATAAGGTATGGACAATAAGTAGTTTTAAGGATCAACTTGCAAGGAGCTAGTTTGGGACATCGGCCCCTACTTTATTCACAAAGGAAGTAGCTTGCTTGGTGATGGAGGTGCAGAACATCTATTCGCCGTCAGGTGACAGAGTAAGAGCAGTATGGGGGGCAAAGTCACCACAGTAATGGATGCGCCATATGTCCATGCCCTAGGTGTACCTGCGCATTTAGTATCTTCTGAATTCATACTTGAGGATCACAATCATTCCATAAACAGAACCCCTGTTTTCATCCCCTTGATGTGGACTTGATCATGCTTCTTCCGCTTTCCCAGTACAGTGAAAAAACAGTAAAAGACAAAGCCTAAGCAGAGACAACTGGTGTGGACAATCACAGGGTAAATTTAATTTTACTAGCTACAACAAACAAGCTATTTTCAAACACCACTTTATTAGCAATTTCTGTTGAACTGCTGTTGTACTGTTTTCAAACAAAGTACAAGTCACTTGAGTCTTGTAGGAGAAAAGCTTTCCAAACATCCATTGCATTGTCTTTCTAACCTGTGCCTGCTTGACTTCCAACAAGGGCTTCTTAACATGCATTTACAGTTAGACCTAGTATAACATTAAAAAAAAATGTTGTGGCTGTATACTGACAAAATACCTTCCTAGCAGAAACAAATCATATTCTGAACAAATAAATCACAGAGTGATCTGCTATGGTCTCCCTACAGTCTGGGAGTGTACTGTCTAAGGATTGAACATGCAAAATTGAACAGCGATTCCCTTCCCTTCCCTGAGAACATCTGGTCCAAATCCTCCACTCAGAGCAGGGCCAAATTCCAGGTTAGATCAGGTTGCTAAGGGTCATACACAGCCAAGGTTTGAATGTCTTCAAGGATGGAGATTCCACAGCGTCTCCAGACAACACATTTCAATTTTTGACTACCATGACTGATACAAATTTTCCTACTACCTATTTGGAATTTTCCTTGTTGCAACCCCTGTCCATTGCATCCTGTCTTCTAGTGTTTAACCTCCCAGAAGAGTGGCTCCACCTTCTCTGTAACCTCCCATTAGGTGGCTGAAGACAGCAATTACTTCTCCTTTCTCTTCTTGAGACAACTCAGTTCTGTCTTGTATTGTTGTGGTATCCAAGCATTTAGAGTATAATAAAGGTGTCAAATACTTAGATTTGTTTGGATATTCAACACAAATCCCATCTGAAAGCCTCTTTTTCAGTGTGGGAGTCTTGGCCTGATCCTTTTCAATTCAGTGATAAATGTCCAACTGCTGTCGGTGGAGACAGAATCTTGTCCCCGTATGGTTCAGAAATGCTCCCATATATTGTACTGTTTGCTGCTATATGCTGTACTACCTGTACTTCTGTCTTTTTTTTTTTTTTTTACTTAAATAACTTTCAGGAGTTAATAGGTTTGTTTTCATATTGTTGCTGTAGGGAGCAAGTTGTCAAGGACAAATGTTTTTGTAAAGAAAAATCTCAGTTTTTTGTAGGATGCTATTAAGCTACAATTGTTAAATAGAAGATAGTGGTTTTCAGTTCTTTTGTATTTACACGATAAAAAGAATTGAGAGGTGTAGGGAAGACAGCTTTTGAAAAGAAGAAGAAAACAACTCATTTAGTAATATTTTCTGAAGAATCAGTACCCTGAAGGGTGCATACAGAAGGACGGAGACATAGCAACAAAAGTAAAAAAAGATCCTTCTGCTTGCATATCTAGAGTGGAGTCCATAAGGACTCGGTCAAGTAATGAATAGAGACACTATTCCTTTTTTTTTAATATACATCCCTACATTTGCATAACAAATGCAAACCTATCTGTCTGGAGAATCTGTTAGAAAATGTGGCAAGTACCTAATAACTGCTTATTAAAAAGTGGGTATTGCAAATTCCTGAAGGGAAAACTGAATTGGATTGATCGCAACCTTGTCTGATCTGGTGTAAAAATTCCCAAGTTCTTTTTCATACGAGACAGAATCTGCTGATGGAATCAGATAGTTTCCTTCCACATCACATTTCCCAAAGGATGGTCTCCTTCCACTTTTCTGCTTATTTTCTTAAGAATACCACTAAGAACACAAGGGACTTGAAACACCAAAATGAAATGATTCCTCCATAAACCAGTATAAGTAAAACACCAGTGGGAGAGCTTAAAAAGGGGAAACGTGTTAATGATGTCATTACCACTAGGTCACCTGTTGCCACGAGTGTGAAGTAAAGTGCATTTCTCAAACCCCGAGCTGCTGTTATAGCAACTTATCACCAGGTCTTGGCTGGGCTGCTTGAAATTTCATGATGTGTATAATTTGCAGAGGGCACATTTGCTCCTGGTAAGTATACTGATAAACCAAGCTAGAATAAAATGACTTTAAAAGGATCTCATTCTTAAGCATTAATTTCCTGGCTTGTGGCTGGTTTAATCAGAAGATTTATTTTTATTTGAAGTTTTAAGTTCGAGATCATGAATTTAATGACTTTTTAATGTACCACATTGTTTATCACACTCTTGGCAAATGCTTCATGATTCATGCCTGGGTTCCTTTCTTTTCCTTGTCTCCATTTCCCCTTTCCTTTTCCCCCTTTCCTTTCCCCTTTCTCTTCCCCTTTGTACCTAAACTACAAGTGATGTCTCTTCTCTCAGGAGCCCAAAGCCATCAAACGTAAAGGGGTTTGAGGTGTCACAACGACCCCTTTAAAGTAAGCGGGGATTTCAGTAGACACATAAGATACACAGCACCTCCAGAAATCTCACAGGAAAGTAATGGTGCAAAACACGGGAGAGAAGGTGATTGTACGGCCAGCATGGCGCGGGTTTTTTGCCACAGCATTTCTGGCTCCTGCTGGAGCATTGATAAGCAGAGCACCAGCTTGCCTCAGCAATTGCCTGGATTCAGAGCCCTTGGTCCGTGTCCAGACAAGCTTTCACTTCTGCTGGGCTACCTTGTCCAATCGGCTACCATACGCTGGTTTTTGCTGCCTCTCTGCTTGTGCTGACCCTGCGAGGAGGCTTGGCCACAGGAAAACAGGCTTGTTGCTGTGAGGTTGCATAAGGTGATCATTTCCTTTGCCTGCAGATCTGTGATTCTCATCCAGCTTTGTGTCCTTACCGGCCAGATCCTTCTTTCAATGAGATTAGTTAGATATATATTTGAGCAACAGTCAACTCAGAGAAGATAAAATGAATTCTTGATCTCTGAGCTGTGAAGATTCCTTGTATGTATGCTGTATGTATAGATTAACCTACATGCTGCATGTACACAAGGGATTCCATATGTGTTGATTCACAAACCCTGCTAAATAAAGCCAAGTGTGTATTTTAACAGAGTAAGTAACGAGACTATCCACTTGGTCCTTTGAAGAAAAAGCAAACAAACAAGGGTATTTTGTTTCCTGTATTTATGATAACAATATGACACACCTAAATAATGCAGAAATAAAAAAAAAAAAAAGTACCTGCAAAGTAAGTACAATTAATGGCAAGTATTTTTTAACTCCGTGATGAAATGGATGGGTGTGTAGACTTATCAGACTTAAAATTTATCAGACTTACAACTGAATTATGACCTACTTGTCACTGATCTCTGAACTGGTGAGTTACAGTTCATACGTGTAATCATTGTTAGGCTCCATATATGCTATTACAGCTGCTCTCTTTGTGAGCTATATCATTTGCCATTATATAGTTCTTCCCTCTGACATTGTTTAGGTAAGTGGAGACATTTTCATTTTGCAGTAAAAGAAGATTATTTCTTTTTTTCTTATTCTGTGCTCACAATTTCCCAACCTCATTTGTCTGCTTTAAGTATTTACTGCTTTCTGTCTCTTTTCTATCTTCTATACTGCATGCATTTAGGGAGCAGACTGTCTTCTATGTTATCTGCCTGAAGCTGAGGTTTAGATTGTGTTCCTGTGAGTTGCTATATCAATCATTATAAAATTATGACAAGAGTCCTGTTGTCCAAAAGAATGATGTCTAACAGCTAAATATAGTGTAGTTTTATATTAGAGGTAGGATGAATCATGTTTTCTACATCTGTTCAGTTACACCTTCTAATCTACAAGCATTACAAGCATTACACAGTTTCAAGCACATAGCTGCTTAGCTTCCTAATTCTCTTTATGTAGTAACCAGAGAGACACAGGTTCTTCCCAGAGGACAGTTCAGAGTATCTACATTGGGCTTTTACTGGAATGGGCCCAAATACTGCTCTGTACCTTGGAGAAAGAGTGATTGCAACATGAAAGGGGTGATTACATGAACTATGTTAAGGACTTCTTTATTGCTGCTGGGTACGATCAACAAGTTGCTTATTCTATAGTTGATGTTACTTACCAGATGAAATTTAAAGCAATGATTTGGAGAAAACTGCAGGTTAATAGATTTGTTTCTTAGAATAAAACAGCAGATGAAGGTAGGCTATAGTTAATTTAACTGGCGTAGTCATTTTAGTTGCAATTAAATAAAATATTTCAATGGCATTTATCTCCATTTTGCTTCCTAACACCATTTTAAAAAAGTACATGGTGTTTTAGCATTCAAAGATTTCACTTCCTCATACAAAAAAGCAGTGTATGTGTGTAACAATTTAGAACATTATTTGGATTGATATTTATAGTATCTGGACAGAAATAGCTTTATTCTTGTGCAATACATGGCAATGATATTTAGGCATAACCTTGTTTCCTCAGCATGACATAGGCTTAATAATAACTACATTGTCATTAATATTGTACATAATTTAATTTTAATATATAATTAATATTGCAGTTCATAGTGTAGGAAATGAAGGAACTATCCAATATCATATACAGAGTTCAGTTGTGGCTAGTATCTGGGAATCTTCATAAAACATTTTTAAAACCACTTAGATAATTTCTTTCTTTTAAATTCCTAAGATCAGTCTTAAAATATCCTTGAAATATTGTTATTAATTTGTTTTTTAGTCTAGAAATTATCTCTGTCTTCTAAAATTGTCATTAGATTGGGTACTTTATTAATATTCTTTTTGGAGCGTATGTTCAGAAAGGAACAATGTCAAAGACAGGAAATTGTCTTTGATATTCACATCCTTGGCATTACATGCCAGCCTTTAAGGTAGAAATTCATCTGTAGACTGTGTGTCAGATATATGTTGACTCAGTATGAGGAATGTGAAGGAAAAAAATGAAAAAAAAAAAAACTGTGAGCAAATGAGAAAGCCTTCATTATTTTCCCTACAAATGTAACGTAACTAATCATGCAAATGAGGGGATGAAACCAGACATAACAGCCAGTGGTGATGATGGAGTGTATTCTTGCAGGTGTTCCACAGCAGGAATTAAAACTGGATTTTGTATAGAATCATAGTGTCATAGAATAGTTTGGGTTGAAGGTACCTTCAAAGGTCATCTAGTCCACCCGCTCCTGCAATGAGCAGGGACATCTTCAACTAGATCATAGAATCATAGAATCATTAAGGTTGGAAAAGACCTCTGAGATCATCTAGTCCAACCATCAGCACACCACCACCATGCCTACTACACCATGTCCTGAAGTGCCACATCTACACATTTTTTGAATACCTCCAGGGATGGTGACTCCACCACCTCTCTGGGCAGCCTGTTCCAATGCTTCACCACTCTTTCAGTAAAGACATTTTTCCTAATATCCAATCTAAACCTCCCCTGATGCAGCTTGAGACCATTTCCTCTTGTCATATCACTAGTTACTTCAGAGAAGAGAGCAACACCCTCCTCACTACACCCTCCTTCAGGAAGNTGGCATCCAGTCCCTCAAGTGTGTCAACCGCACCACTCATCTTGGTGTTATCTCCAAAATGACTGTCCTAGCAAGTAGGATGTGCAATTACCATTTTTTTTGTGAGGGGCATCATATAGTCTTTCTGCCCATCAACTATTTCCAGCTGTAATGTGGAGAGATCCATAAGGTGTTAATGTCTTAGATGCAATCAGAGCATGTCTACAGGATTTTGCACTACTGGTGAGATGGAAGATTGCTGTCTCAGTTCAAGAATATCATGAAGCTTTGGCTTCCACTAAGTAAGTCTCCAAGCAGCTCATTATGTTCAGAGCTTCAGCAGTATTTTGGTCACTTTACACACATGATCAGTGAAAAGTCAGGAGACTCTGGAGTTAGTAGAAGTTGAAGATAGGATCGAGAAAGTCACAATTATTTAAACATAGACTGTGCTGGACTTGCGCAGCATGGTTTTGGGAGCAGGGGGGCTACAGTGGTGGCACCTGTGAGAAGCTGCTAGAAGCTTCCCCTATGTCTGATAGAGCCAGTGCCAGTGGGCTCCAAGATGGAACCACCACTGGCCAAGTCTGAACCCATCAGTGATGGTGGTAGCACCTCTGGGATAACATATTTAAGAAGGGGGAAAAAAAAAACCCTGCACAACTTCAGTCAGAGAGAGGAGTGAGAATATGTGAGAGGAACAAGTCTGCAGACACCACGGTCAGTGAAGAAGGAGGGGGAGAAGATGGTCCAGGTGCAGGAGAAGAGATTCTTCTGCCTCCTGTGGTGATGACCATGGTGAGGGAAGCTGTCCCCCTGCAGCCCATGGAGGTTAACGGTGGAGCAGATATCCACCTGCAACCCGTGGAGGACCCCATGCCGGAGCAGGTGGATGTTCAAAGGAGGCTGTGGCCCCATGGGAAGCTCATGCTGGAGCAGGCTCCTGGCAGGACCTGTGGACCCATGGAGAGGGAGGAGCCCATGTTGGAGCAGGTTTGCTGACAGGACTTGTGACGCCATGGGAGACCCACACTGGAGCAGTCTGTTCCTGAAGGACTGTACCCCATGGAAGGGACCCACACTGGAGCAGTTTGTGAAGAACTACAGCCCATGGTAAGGACTCACATTGGAGAAGTTTGTGAAGGAGTTCAAAGGCAGCATTCCTTAAAAAATAATTATGATTAGAAACATTTTGCTAAAAGCTCTACTTCAGGCCAAACAAGCCTTGGTAAACCACAATGTGCTTCAACTCCAATGTATTATTTCTTGCATGAGTGGAATAGGAACATAGGTGTACAAGAAAATATTGGGCATATCATAGTGTTGCGATCCCATATATTTATGAACACTTCTTTCAAACACACATTAATGCTGCTAATGAAGCTATGTAATGATGTAATGTACTTCAATAATTTCTATTATCTTCAGCCTTTAAACGTTTTTATGCTGATCTGATTTATTACTTCTTGTCTTTCCTTTTGCCTCCCTCAGCTAAGTAGCCATGCAGGAGGCAAGGGGGATTCATCTGACCAGATACCAACTCTTTTTAGTCAGTAGAGGAAACAGGTATTTTTAGTGCACAATTAATTTTGTCCTTAAATAAATATTTAAAATAGCACAGATTACAGATTGATTATAGAGAAACCTTGGGTGAGCAGATACATGTACCAATGTTGTAGATGTCTAATGTGGGGTTCAGCTTGAGAAAGCCAAATCTGGATGTCTGTTTGCAGATATCTAACTGAAAGCTTGATATCTAGGTGTTACCACAGTCAGTGGAGTCTGGAGAATGATTCAGTGTAGGTGTCTGTTTTAGAATGAACTGAATTAGTTCTCTAGGTTCAGTTCACTGTATTGATTAGCTCTCCATTGGCTATAAAAGGAACTCCAGATATATAGTGAACATGTAAACACCTATGCATCAACACCTAATTTCAGTGCCTTAAATTACAAGTTGAGTCTTACTACTCCTGTCTTCCACTCATTTTATTTCACTTATGCATTGTAAAGGTTTTTCTTGAACTAGTCAAGTAATCTTAAAACCAGTTCCGTCTAGTTCATCTTTTCGGTAACACTCATATGCTTTTTACTTTGGTTGTCTATAATAACATCTCCATAACTTTAGCATCTTTGGATTTCTTTTATCCTCTCACATGTCCTGCTTGTCATCAATGTTTAGCATTATTCATAATTGCCAGAAAATTGCTTGCATTACTGATAAAATTTCCTAAAACATCTCTCATGTTACCATATTGCATGGTGGGCAGGACCTTATTTTCTCCTTCTCACACCTACACAAAGCTCATTCATGGGGCATGCTGATACATTTTAGATGTTGATATACTGACAACATTTCAAATTAAATTAAAGGATAGCACATATCACATTCTTTTCAATGTAAAAAAATCCACAGAAGAAAAACAAAACTAGATGGACATTTAGAAAAATCACTATTATCTTTTGCAGCTAAATCTGTTATTGGTCCTTTTATAGTTGTAACTATTTCAGTGTTTCCCTTCACTTGTTTCTATAACCTTACTACAGTAGTTCTTACAACTTTATTTCTGTGTGCGTTTAAAAACATTATTTCTTTTCACAGCACCTGTGGTCTTCAATAACTATTCCATATCACATTATGTCAATTCTTCCTTTCATTCAAACACTTAAATGAGACATATCTTCTTTTTTGCTTTGCAGTCTCACCTTTCCTATTAGTTATATTATGTCTCAACGTAATTTTTTTTGTCTAAAATACAGGGTCCCATTCTGTGAACTGCTGAACACTTGCTGAGTTGCTATAGGTCTGTTGACTTCAGTAGGACTGTATAAAGTAAGAACTCAAGACCTTCCAAGACTTCTAAATGAAAATTGTAGGTATGCCAAGTTAAATTGCTCTGTATTTTATAACTTTTCGTATTTTTTGAGTTCTTAATTTCTTACTGATGTTTGTGAAAGACTACTTTATGAAAACACAAGCATGCAGTTAGAATAAAACAGATAGAATAATGCATATTAACACTTTGTCAGTAATACATTTTCAAGACTGGATGGTAATTTAAACATATGCATTCACTATTAACCTAGGAGCAGTGAAGTTACCATGAACTCCTTTGGTAAAGAAAATGATACCTTTCTTTTGTGCTGCTGGTGTTGACAATATGCAGTGCTTGGATGCTTTAGTGATGTAAGCACCAGTGAAAATAATTAGCAATTAGAAGTGGTCAAGAGTAAGCCACTTGGACATCTGTCCTACTGAAAATTGTTTAAAGTAATGATTTTCCTTGCTGTTAATAAAGAATGGCAATAAAACAAAACAAATCTTGGACACCTAAATTATTTTGTACCAGAACTCTTTAATTTTGAAATTTCAGGAGTCAGTGTAGTAGCAAGTGTCAGAATAAATAAATACTTTCTATACTGACCCATGTCATTCTACAACTTTATAAAAATGCCTTCAGCCTATAATGTGTGTATTATCACTTATGTGTTTCCTTCAAAGAAGGCTCAGCTTTCGAACACTTGAGAGCTTGGTCTTAGAAGTGTCAATTGAAAGTCAAGCTGTATATGAAGAAAAATAAGGAACACAGAGATTAAATGACTTACCAGTAGTTAAAAAAAGATTAGTCACTGTTGAAGGCTGACTTCGTATCACTTGGTCCTATTTGATGATCTATGCACATGACAATGAAGCATACTTCTGTGAATATTCTAAGTAGTAATGTCCTAATTAAACCCCAAACCTTGATGACAAATGTTCAGTGCATATTTATATTTTACACTGGAACAGGAATTCGTAAACTTACTTTCTTTATGTAACACACAGCAACAACATCCAACCATGTGTATTTTCAAGGGGGCACATTCACCTTACTATTGCTGCTGACGGGATGAGTGCACAGTTTGGCAGTCCCAGACAGGAGATCCAATCTCACTCCATAAGAAAAGTCCTTGATTTTTCTTTCATTGGATGGGGAAGAAGAATCCCAAGAAGGGATTTTACTTGTGCATTTGTTATTGATGCCCAGAAAACTGAGCCGGTGTAAAGTAGTGTAGCACCTTGGGAGTCAATGGCTTTAGGACAGATTATGCCAGCTGAGGAGCTGGAGTTGAAATAAATTGAGAAACCTAGTTATAACTGTGCCATTGTATACGTGGAAAAGTATTTGAAGTCCTTCAGTGTTTCGTTGTGACCACATGTAGATATGATTTTTAATGCCATAAACCTCCTTAATCAAGATTTTAGTTTTAAAAATTGTTATTAAACATTGTTGCCCAAAGTATTTTTATATTTGATATACCATGAATGTCGCCTACATCTCAGCAAATATGCACTGTGATTAAAGGGTATAATCTCTCAAGAGAGGTTTATAATCATTTTAATTACCCTGGACTTAATAAAAGGAGTTAAGGGATTTAATAAAAGGGCATTAAGAGATTGCCAAAGGGTTAAATATATATATTTTTATAAGAAAAATTGTAAAGCTTCTGTGGCTTTGAGGTGGGAAGGTGGGAAGGCTTAGTGGGAAAAGAGGAGGAGGTGAGCAAAAGTCAAGATGAGGATTAGTGTCAATTAAACTTCCCTTTGAACCTCCTAACTTGCATATGCAGAACCTGACACAGCTGAAAATATTTGCAATTTCCTGGGCCACACCGGACCAGAGAGGTTGGTGTACAGCTCACTGACCTACAGGAAACTGCGAGGGAGTGAAAGAAAGATATAAACCCAGCCAATTTCTTCTAGCTCCATGCTAAGGTATTTTAGCACTAGTTCAGGGGAGAAGATCTGGTGTGCATGAGGGAATTTTGAGAGTCAGTAGATTCGTTTCTCAGGCCTCAAGGATTTTGTTTGGTTTTGATCTACCTTAGATCAAAACTAAACAAATTCTCTGCCCTAATCCTCATCTTCTGCTCTTAAGTTTCATGTTAGCATAGAATTTAGTTTATTTCTAGTCTTCTGGAGTATAATAAATGTAATTAGAGATGAGAAGATGAAAGTGAACCAACAATCTCCAGACAGGAAATTCTACGGCTTTTACAAGGCAGGACAAAATCCAACATACAAACACCTAGAATGTTGCCTCACTTCACCTTTATGCTGCATCAAACCTGAAGCCTTACCCAGAGAGATAAGGTGGAGATCCAAATGTAGATACTTGAACATAAATCAGCACGAATTCTCCTGAAGGTTTTGTTGGCTGGAAGTAAAATGAGTTGCTTAGGTTTTCCAGTTGGGGTTAACACACATTTCTAATGTGTTTTCCATTTCCTAACACTACAGTCTTTCAATGCTGGGCTAAATCCTTTCTCCTGGCTGTGGGCGTTCCTGTAAGCCTCACGGATAGACATTTTGCACAAGGAGGCACAGAGGACTGCCTTGGGGCTTATAAAGCCTGTTTTCTTCCGTACAGCATCCTGGATAGGAACAAACTCCTTGGACAACTTTATATGACCATGTATAAGATCCACATCTTATATCCCCTTCCCCGTCCCTCTGTCCCCAGACACCAGACCTCTGGTGTGCAGAGAAACCTGGTGCTGAAGTCAGCATTCAGAAATGAAATTTAAAACCAAGAGAAGGCAAGAGAAGCGAACCTGTACCCACCTTTATCATTCAAAATACCAAGAAACTTTCAGGTAAGTGAGCCAACATAACATTATTTAAAAAATTGAAGCCAACATCTGTTCACATGTACCTGTGCAGGTTTTCCTTTGCTTTCTTTCTTCCCACCTCTTTATTTATGAGTGAAAGCTACAGAAAGTGGGCCAAAGGCACTCAACTCTGTCTATATTGTGTAAAATGCATGGGGATGTTAATTTTAAGTCTGTACTAAGCAAGTGATAAGTTTGGGAAAGACATTTTCTCTAGCATGAAAGCATGAGGATAGCTGAGAGATTATTTATGATTAGCTCATGATCTGTTCTTCGATCAAAAGCATAATTATTTCCTCACTTGCAAAACAACAGCCATTTAAAAATTACTTTTGGCAAGCAGTGACTGGAGATGGTAAGAAAAATGGAGCAGCAGAAAAAGTAGTATATTTTAGATAACTGGTATGCTTAATCAGGTCTTGTAGCAGAAATAATCTCAAATGGAATTTTGAGAATTTTGAGCAGGTCCATGCAGCCACACTAGATTTGTTCTGAATTCTGTGTGGTTGTAATTCAAACAAACACTACCGAGCAAAATATATGCATTATTCTGTTAATGAATGAAACCTAGAGGTTTTTCATGCTTCTGTTGAAAAAAGATTGATTCACTGCAGAGTAATTCAGGAAGGTTTTTTCTGCTCTTGGCAGAACAAACAAGCAAACATACAAACAAATAAATCCCTAGGCATCTTACCTGCAAAACAAAACATCTTCTGTTTTTTTCACACTGGGAGCTTCTCATAAATAGTAAAGTCAGCTTTTTCTTTTTTTTTTTTTTTTTTTTTGGTTGTTTTCCCTCTGGCTGAGAGCTTAGGGCGTTTACAGTGGCAATATAACATATCAATTGTACACCTTCTGAGGAAGGAACCGTGTTTTCCTTTTACTGTGGACAGCGGTCAGCTCTGCTGAGTTTCTGTGCCTCTGAAAAGGTTCTCCAGATCTGTCTGCATTGCAAAAACTCATAAAAATGCAGTAGTATCTTTGCACAGACAGGTTAAAGCAGTGGGGGCTTTAAGCACTGTTAGCATGTCATGTTGCGTATTGGCCAACTCCAGTTACCTTGTCTACCTTGGGTGCTGGTTGAAGCTGGGGCTGCAGCGTGGCAGTGGCTGATGCACATCTAACTGTTGGCTGACATGGTTCCACCCTCCCTGGCAGCTAGTAGTTAGATTGGTTTAAATTGCTGTGCAACCGCAGCTTAAATTATCTAACCTGGATTAGGTAACCCAAGTTAAGAACACACCTTTCTTTGTGGTGTGTTTCAGCATGACTTTCATGTTGGTTTTACGTTTCCCACTAAAACAGAGATTGGATTGGAAAGCGAATGCACTCAGAAGAACACTACTGAGTTCCACCAGAGATTTAGCCTTTGGCTACAACAGGCACAGCTCTAAATCCTGAGAAAATTCCATATACTCCCTGTGACTCATTTCTGCATACCTTGCTCAGGCAAAGCTTCCACTTAACTTAATAGGATATTTTTAAAAAGGGCCAGACTAGCAGTTACACAGGATATAGCTGTCAGATTGTCAGATCAAGAAAAGTTAGTTGGCTTTTGGAGTGTTGGGGCGGGGGGGACATGACTACACAGTGTTTTCACAGCATAGGCAGTGGAAAATGTCCCTTTTAACAGTATCAGGGTTTAAAAAATTGTGTGTGTGAAAATGCATGGGACTTATTTTTAAGTTTTTTCAACATTCTGGTCCTGCTTTGCAGAACACACTTAAGCCCATGCTGCATGTTAAATACATAGGCAGTACTATGAACTTAAATTTCATTTCATTACATTTAAGCACATGCTTAAGTGATTTGCTGGACTGAGGCCAGAATGCTTGCTGAATCAAACTGGAATACAGCAATGTCTGTTCCTCCCCCTTAAACAAACAAGCACTAAATGAAATACAATGAAATAACATTCCCAGAGAAGTCTTGTGCCACGGAAAGAACTGCTGAATTGTTGTATTAGTAATTTGTCTAATGTTCAGTATCATTACATACATTATTACATACAAGTGTAATGCAGTAGTAAGTAGGTAAGCCTTATGATTTTATCCTCATGTTATATTGGGCATAGTTTTGTAGAGGAAGAAAGTAAAATGAAACTAAGTAAGAAAACAAAAGCTGGAAATGTCATTCCAAATGGCTTGACTTAAACTAAGTAATGATATTGCAGTCTTTACAGCAGCAGTGGAACCTTGAAAAACCTTGAAAAAATCTGGATTCACTTCCCTCAGTGCAGGTTGTGCAACCCAGGAGCTGTAAAGAGAGACTCACCTCACAGAGCTACAGATGCTTCATCAAGGCTAGTGATTTAATGTCTATTTCTGGTAGAAACTGTAAAATGAGAATAATGCTAGTTATTAGATATAACAAGGGAAACATGTTGATTTTTCAAACATACTGAAAAATATCCCATCTGTCTTCTAGTCTAAGTAGAACCAATTCAGTATATTTTGATTTTTATTGTGCTGTGTTACTAGGAGCATTGCATGTAATGCACTGACAAATGAGCAGGAGAAAGTGAGTAGAAAGACTGTAAAAGAAGGAATTTCAAGTGGACAATAACAAAAATAATAGCAAGTACCTGTGAACCAACCAGTGAAACAGCAGGAACATTTTTTATTTCATTGGATTATGAATCAGGACCTAAGCCACAGTGAGCTGTTTCTTTGCAGAAGGCAGTTTTATTATTTTTCTCCACCTAAATATGCAATGGAGTGCAGGGTTTACCAAAAATTTTTACAGGTACATCCCCATAGCCAAGCAGAACAACTTTTTTAGGACCTTTCACGTTAGGCTTTAGGCCTCCAGTAAATCTGTGATGCTCCACTGGCTGCATTGGAGTTGAGTACTCTTCAATGGACAGGCTTCCTTGGTATTTCAGACTGCTAAATGATCCACAAAGCTTTCTGCTCCTTGCTGCTCTGAGGTGGGCAGGTAAGGCAGAAGGACCAAGTGGCTTGTGCAGAGCTAGTGAAGAATAAGGTATCGTGGCTTCAAAGAAGCAGCTGTTGGTTCCCAATCCTGTGCCCAGACCTTCCCTCCTCCTCTCTTCTTGTCTTTCTTTCCCAATTTTCTTTCAAAGAAACAAAATAGCTTTTGAAAACCTTCTTCAGCCTATGACCCATCTTCAATTTGCTGCACTAAAGTTGCGATTTTACCGGTAGTCTCTTCAGTTGCTCAGCTGAGATGTGAAGCTCAGACACATTTCCATGGACTCAGCCCTGGACACAATAATCTTGTTGTCTAGATGCACGGAGCAGGATTGGGACCTGACAGAAAGGTCTGTCTCACACATTTTCAGAAATGCAAGATTTTTTTTGTTTGTTTTGAACTTCTTAATCCCATTTGAGTTTTCTTTCTCTTGGTAATGTTGTTATTGTACTATAAGTAATTAGACCTGCAGAAATTGAGAATGTAATTAGAAAAATTAAACAGGGAAAGACCAACTGAGCCTGTCCCAGTTCCCTTCGAAGCCTATTGATTTAGCGTTTGGCTCTGTCAGATTATCTATGAGCTAGCAAGTGAAAGATGCCCAGGGCACAGACGTTGGCAGTGGCTTGTGATTGTCCACCCTGTTACGTGGTCAGCACGTGTCCTGGCAGGGCTTTGACACAACCAGTGGTCAGGGACAGCTGGGGGTTAGCATGGGCCAGTGAGCACTCCCGATAAGGAGGCTGGATGTGGCCTCCCTGTGCTGGAAGGTAAGGGGATTTAGCTCTATCAATGCAAATAGGTATGCATAACTGTGTATGATACACCATGCCGTGCTAGTTTGACTTAGGGCCAGAGACAGCCCACTGAAATTATTGTAACAAATATAATCAATACATTTTCATGCCCTAATGGACAAAGAGTCTTTCAGTTTCAATCTTTGAGTTACTTTTACAGCAACCAGACCCCCCCAAATTTAAATGTCTTCTAACAGAGCTTTTGTTTTTTACACCAAATAACTTAATTGCAGCTCATATTCGTGTGTGGTGCCACGAGGAGTTTTTCCATGGTCAAAGGATTTCTCCTGCTGTCCTGGCATTTGGACATTTACAGGTCACAGCTGACATACAGAGCCAGGTATGAAATGCAGCCTCCAGTTTTGCCTCTCAGCTCTGTCTCACCCCTGTCTCTCTCCAGGACTCTCTTCCTCATTCTTTTTGGTTCTTTTATGCAACAGGAATGCAGCCAGACAAGGCTGTAACATCTTACCTCCTTTCTTCCTTTTTTTTCAAAATTGGGTCTCCGATGCAAAATGCACGTATAATCAATGGATTACTTTCCCAATTGAAAGATTCCCTGCGGTGACATGTGTATGGTATCTCTTAATTAGCACACTCTTTCTGCACACAGTGAACTTTCTTCAGTTCAGAACATTCCTAAGAGCATTACTACATTTTATAAATCACAATCATAATAAATATTCATTGCACATGCATTTTATCAAACTGAAAAGCTCTAGCTCTCATTTGGATCTTCATAGGACTACATATGACATACCTGGCATTTGGAGAGATTTTTCATAATTATCCCCTCCCCCCCATGCCTCAGGTTAGGCTGTTGTCACCTTGCACACACACATACATACCTGTAGAGGAGTAGACAATTCCATACAGTCCTTTATCATCACACAAGGACATTTGTCCTTTATGACACACAATTCCTTTAGTGACACTTGGTAAGTCAACATAATTATACAAAGATAAAGATTTCTGCTGGGGAACAGATTCCCAAGAGGTTTTGAGGAAAGCATGAATGTTTCTTCGTTGTGTAATAAGAACCAATTGCTCCTAAAAGTTGTAAGATATCCACAGAAGACTTGTACAACAAGAGACATTGGTCCCAAAGGCCTCATTTTGTATGGAGAAAGGGCTGTGTTGTAAGCAACTGTGCAGCTTATAGGGGGCAGGAGTCTTGAATGTATTCCAGGGAAGTGCTGCTTATGTCTATAAAGCTTCTCTAAAATCTGGACTTGCTCTCTCAATGGCGCGTGCGGTTTGTTGTCTGGGTGCAATGACATAGGAAAATACTTTAGTAAATTAATATTGGACTTACTAGGAGAGGATGGTTTTTTTTATTTGCATATAGAGACTGTTGCTGTATTCTTCCAAGTTTATGACTTTGTCCACTCTTATAAAGATTTCCTTGTTTGTGCGCAGCTGTAGAAGTCTTACAAGTGGGAGAAATTCTTCCTGCTGCAAGTGCACAAGGGAAGCTGCCTGTGCTTTCCCCCGGTTTCTGAGTGGCAACCTCAGGACGGCTCAGTAACTTGTCAGGAGGGTTTCGAAGTGCATTAAATCCATGCCTTTTTTTGTTGCCTGTGGGGAGAAGGGTTACATCTGAAAGCAGAATCAAGCTGAAAGCTGGAAATTTGTGTGTAAAACTGAGAGCACTGTCCCCAGGCAGGGACAGAAGACCCTCTGTCTCCCAGAGTGATGAGATACAAGCTGAAGTCTAATCTTTGGCACCCAGGTCTAAAGTCGCGACAGGAGAGAGAAAGCCCAACAAATTTCCACTGAAACCCAACCCTTGTTATTTTAACGCTGTGCCATCCAGCCTTTGCTGTTAAACCTGCCTGGGTGGCCGGGGAGGCACAATAAAATTGCAGCCTGAACACCTGGATGG
>VZTL01068188.1:23317-47251 GCA_013400535.1 Scopus umbretta | reverse complement strand
ATGCTGTATATATTAATTTACCTAAGGGAATCTGACCACTAAACTCTGCAATAGGTGTTGGTGGTAAAATACATTAAGCAGTGAAATACATTAATTTTATATAGTGTTTCTATGAAATCATCATTCTCAAACATAAATCATCTGTCTTCCCAGAGCCTTTGACTGTCCCAAGAATTTTATAGTAAGAAGACTGCATAAAGAGTAAATTAAAAACTTGGAATGAGTGGAAAGGCCTTATTTTCCTTCTGATCTTAACCTCCATCAGCTTATTTCAGTGGTCTTCCTGCATTTAGCAAAGATAGATTGAGGATTGATCTCCCCTGTTTTTTTTCTGCATTTTTGTGATCTATAAGCAAATCTTAAGATACATAATCCAGAGTGCTCTGGCACATGAATTTCTTAGCAAGACTTCAAGATTAAGAAAGGAGGTCTTTTATGTTAATGTGAGTTGCACCTCTGTGAGATCTTGTGTATAGATGGAAGCTACTGGGGGGAAAAAAAAAAGTCTTTCTAATAGTCTTTGATAACTATGTATTATAGAAGATACCACTATCTTCTGTGTACCTGTAAAGACAGCTCAGTGTGGTAGTGTGAGATTTTTTGAAAGACAAGTATTAGTTTTTTAGGAAGGGGGTTCTTTCTTTTTCCCCTAGTTAAGTATTAAAAATGGTATCTGTCTTTAAGCCTGCTGTTCAGAGTGACTGAGTGTAGGTCACTACTTGTATTTCTGTGTGGAGTACAGCTTATGTAGAGCATTCAAGTGAATTAACACTGGGGGGAAATAGATTTTTGGATGTGCAAGAGGAGGTGACCCACCTCTGAGGTGAATCCCTGATTTGTGTAAAGAACACCGTGCTCCTCAGCTGAGAAAAGTAGCTGGTGCCCAGCCAGTGGTGGAATTTATTACTAAGTGGTGTATTTGGAAACATGGAATAAAAAGCGGGGTGTGGGGAGGTGGGAACCTCTGATTAAATGATGTCTAGGGAATGATGTGGAATAAGATTTATTGGAGTTATCGGATGCTGCCAAGCTCTGCAGGTGTCCTTCCGTGCTGTTTAAGGCCAAATGCCTTGGCCTCAGGCCTTCGTTACAGCAGCATTTTTCATACCATTGCCTCTTTCTGACTGGAGGAAGGGAATTTGCCACAGGGATTACGTTTCTTTTTCGCCTTAAGCACTGATTAATCTGTTTTAACACCATAGGTTATAGTTCAGCCTCATTTGTTACCCTAGTTGGAAGAATTGTTGTGAGAATGTTTCGAGACATGGTTTAGTAGGCATGGTGGTGTTGGGTTGGCCATTGGACTAGATGATCTCAGAGGACTTTTCCAACCTTAATGATTCTATGAGAACCATCAGTTGATGAAACAGAGATTTCAAAGCTATTTGCTGTAGCTGCAACTGGAGGGGAAGGAAGCCTTGCTCTTTTGACTCCCAAAGATCCCCTGCTGAGTTACTTCAACTAATTTCAGTAAAAACCTTTTTTTGAACTTTATCTGTAAGTGCATTCAAGTTCTCTGGTAGCTCATATGCAGAGGAGTCCTATCTGTGATTCTGCATAGCTCCAGCGTAACACTAATTTTGAACCAAGGATTCACTTCTGGGGAAAGCAACTGTAACTGGATTGTTCTTGCAGATAACTAGCCAAATGATTGTACAGCCCTAGCCCAACTCTAACCGTGGCTGTACTCCAAATACATAGCATTATACAAGTTTTATCCAACCATGTTGCTTTTCAGAACAGATATACCAAACACTATGCTTGGCTGTGTTCCTTTTACCCTTTTTCCTGAGCTGGAAACTAGACACCGCTCGCATAGCCTGGAGCAGAAACCGGGAATCCTGAAGGCCAGCATTCTGCCACAAAAAATTGTGTAATACGTTGGCAAAATATTTCCATACCATGCTAAAGGGGCACAAGAAGGGGAGTGGGGGGACACACCCAACCTATTGCTGCTCCCGTTTACTGAGTGGATTTAACAAGCAGAATAGGTATGTTGTGTAGATCCTGGTGATCTTCTCGCTACTAAGATTTATTAGCTAGGTTTTGATCCAGCTTACGCAGGAATAGTGTCTGTGGGATGATAACTTGTATTGTAGGGTGTGTTTGTAAGGGACTGATTTGGGTCTGTGTGAGTAACTTAAATTCTAGTATTTCTTGCATTGCATGTGTTCTTGCGTGTGTGTTTGTGTGGGGATGTTGGATGCTTCAAGACTTTGTTACAGCATTATAAGGCCTTTTATCTTCAGGTGTTGCGTCTCTTGCAACAGACCACCTTCGGCTGAGGTAGCACGGAGGTCCACACACCCCGCCTCCGGGCCAATGAGCACTGACACCAATACGAGGATGCTGCAAATGGCGTTTATTAATAGGTTGCATAACAATATATACTCAGCTGCCTTTCGTTACCGCCCATAAGCTATACGTCACGAGGGGTAGGAATATACACGTTAAAAGGGGGGAGGCCCCTGCTCTTTCCGTTACATCACGTGATCTTCCGACCGTTATCCACTACATTCAGGTTACCTGTTTAATTCCCTTTTGCTTCAGCAAGGACTAAAAGTTGCTCCAAACCAGTAGATATTTGGATAGCTTGTATATTAAACGGGTTTGGTGGAACTTATACTGGGTCTTTGTATCAAATTTGGTATTGTACTTTCCCCTGGTGTGCAGCACAAGGAGAAGCCAGGCCACATATTGCAGAAATAAATGCTAGTGGGGCTGTATGAAGATATTAGCTTTGCTCTGTTGGAACAGTGGGGAAAGATTGGTGACTTCTTTCAGTGGGAATGCCGGGCTGACACTCTTCAACTACAGTGAAGTCAGCTCTCTTAGTTTTAGGCTCCAGCATAAATAGTATAACGGTTGTAGCATGCCACATACGGACCTATGCAAAACATCTTACATACTTTTCTTTTAAAAGAATATATTTCTCCTTGTGACTGGGCTATTTTTACAGTTCGTTATTTCAGAGAAGTCTCTCTCAGGGGAATATATCTTCCAGTTGGTTAGTAGAAGAGGAGAGGAAAGTTACACAACTGGTAAGAATAGGTCTGGAGAAGAGGAAGAATAGAGTGGTTTCTCATGGAAAAAATGAATATTTGCTTAGTCTGTTTAAATGTTCCCTTACCCTGAGAACTGTTTTCTATGTCAGTCTTGCTTTTTGAGTCGTCACGCTGAATTCTGAATTAAGTGACCTCCCTTTAAGCTGTAAAATCATTAGAATAACTTATATTGCTATTTGCTTGTTTTAGCATGTCAGATAGCCAAGTCACTGGTTTTATTTGAGAAGGAAGTTTCCCAAGACATGCAATGTCTTGCCTCATTCTTGGTTATGTTGTGTAATGTGTATCAGGTGTGGGTTTGGTTTTGGTGTGGTTTTTTGATGGGGCTCGGGGGGATTTGTATTAAATCTCAAAGTTTCATGTACTTCCTGCACATATGTAATGTACATACTTCCATGTGTTTTGATTGTTTGGAACTGTCTCTGTTCGTGTGAAGTTCTGAAAATAGTATTCTGAAGATACTAAGTTAAACTGACAGGATTTCCTATGGATTTCTTTCTTGTGGATGACAGCAGGTTGATTTTTAGGGCTCTTCCAGCAACAAAAGCATTAACAAGGTCTCTCAGGGACTTTGCATGTAGAATAGTGAATTCATGTTAGTGCTTCTCTGTTGGGGACTTAACCACTGTCTTCTGAATTGCTATTTTTGTGAAAGTTGGAGCAGCTAAACTATCTTTAAGATTTCTGTCTCAAAATTTTTTTAATCTGTCCCATTTCAATTTAAAACATTTCTGTGGGTTAAGAAGAGATTGTCAGAGATAGCGTGTATTGGTAAAGCATAATTCTTGTAGGAAGCCAAGGTTAAAACTTTTTTCTGCTCAAGCAAGAGTTGATCAGTTTCAGAAACCAAACTCACATTTTTCTTCATATACCTTTTTTTTCTTCTAGGGTTTTCACAGACATTCAGCAAGTCCTCAACAACCTGACACATCCCCGTTTTGTATTCACAGACAACGAGGGAGAAGCAGACATCCTCTACAACTTCTCGCACTTCAAAGATTATAGGTTGCAATTGTTCCCCTGATAATACAAATTCTTTTGTTGCTATAAAAACTGTGTTCCCAAAGGCCTCCCCAACCTTTCTCCTTCACCCAAAAACTTCTCTGTTTTGCAGGAAGCTGAGTGAGGAAAGGCCTGAGGTAATGCTGAATCAGTTCCCATGCGAGAACCTCCTGACTGTCAAAGACTGCCTGGCATCCATCTCTAGACGAGCTGGAGGACCAGATGGGCCAAGATGGTTGCCTCGTACTTTTAACCTCCAAACAGAATTGCCTCAGTTCATCAGCTACTTTCAGCAACGTGACAGAAGGTGGTTTATGCTTCCACTTCCTTCATTTTTGTGGTTTCTTGATCCCACTCTCCTTAAAGACAAGTAGCCTGCATTTTGGGGTTGGCAGCTGTTACACCACCATGAGTTTGCTCTTGCTGCATTTATTCAAGTGAATTTAACCTGGAACGTGTGAGCTTTTTAGATATCTTCTTTTAAGAGTAGTTAAGCAATGCATTCTGAAACACAGAAACTTTGCCATGATTTGTATCTGGATTTGAAGCTGTTGCTTTTTGTCTAGGTAGGATCTTAACTCTTGTATTTAACAGGTATACAAAGGATCAAAATGTGTTTGCAACAAATGTTAGGTGGTTTATAGTTTTGGGGTTTTTTTTGTTTTGTGTGTTGTTTGGGTTTTTTTGTTCTTTTTTTTCCAGGGGACCAGTAGCAATTGTTCTTGCACTTAAGCCAGAGTGGAAAAATGTTTAGAGTTAAAGTACTTGGGTTCTGTAAGTTTGTGAAAGTAAAATGAAGTGTTAGCCTAAAGCAGTTGTGGAGCTTTAGGGTTTTAAATCTATGTTCTTTCTGCTGGTGCAGCTGTCTTGGAGTGGATGGAAACTAAGATTTTTCTTTTGGTAAGAGAGAAAAAGAACATTAGGTACTACTAGTGGAATAACCTCCACGTCTGCGTGATGTGGAGTATTCTGGTTGAAATGTTGCTGCTTTGATGCCACTGGCTTATGGTGCCACCTGCCAGGCATTTCATTTGGCTGTTCGTTGTTCTATGTAGTCTGTTTTTGACTGGCATGACCAGGAGAGAGCAATCCTTCCATGTATCCCTAGTTCTTGATGTTTTAATTCCTCTTTAATATCAAAGATTGACTGTGAATGCAACGTGCATTTAAGGAATGGGAAGGAAGGGATAGGAAGTTTCAAATAAACAAACAGAACAGACCCTCTTAACACCACAAACTTAAGCTCAGTTTATGCTATTTATCATTAAGCTCAAGAAGTTTCTTAGGATGCTTTAATAGATTGAGTAAAAGAAGACTTCAGATGTCACTCTGCCCTTGTTCAGAAAGATGCATGGCAAGACCAGCATGTTGCCTGTTTTCCTCAAAGATACTGTGAAGAATTTTGCCCCTTGAGGTGACTAGTTACTAGAAAGTGAGAAGATGTTGGTGTGCTTTCATTTTCTTGCAATACAAACTGTTGAGATACTGTGTGATTTCTTCCCAAAGAGGCAAATTATGAATGAAATAAATGAATTAAATATATGAAACCCAAAGAGGTTTCATTTAATGTGAGTGATTTGGAGGTGTTATTAGGGAATCAACTTAGAAAATGACATGATACCCTGCTAGAACGTTCTCGGGCTCCTGGCAGAATGATTTCCGCACTGTGACCTCTGCAAGTTCATGGTGATGCTGCCCTGTTGATGGGTTGTTTTCCCCTTTTGAAGGAGTCAGATGCAGAAGGAAATAAGCAGTAAGAGCATGCTAGGCCCTGACTGAAAAGATTAGTGAAAGCTACCGTGCCTTTTCTCGCCTTTACGCCTAAGGCTTACCACTCCCAGCTGTTGGTCAAAAGTCCTCAGTTCTTGCACTGTAGCCTACAGCATGATAACATATTTTTGCAGGGGAGTACATAGATCAGTTCAAGCAGGTGTTCAGACAGATGAATGAAGTGGATACTTAAAGCTGTTGGCTTCTCTCTCTCTTTCTCTCTCTCTCTCTCAGAGGAGAAGACAATCACTGGATATGCAAACCGTGGAACTTGGCCAGAAGCCTGGATACCCACATCACCAACAGCCTTAACAATATCATCAGGCATAGGGAAAGCAGCCCAAAGGTTAGAGAGCATTGTTTTGAATGTGATTTAAAGGGGAGAGCTGAAAGAACTGCTTCATAGAAGGTCTAAAAATACAAAGAAGGAAATTTATTTTTTTCCAAATTCATGTGCTGGTCAATCAATTAAGAATTGGTTCAGATTCGAGTTGGTCAGCTCCATTTGTTGCAGTGATGAACTCGGAGCCTGGTGTTTTCTTATTGAAAAAATAAAACTCACCCTGACAGTAGTGAATACTCCAGTGTAGTGCTGCTTTAACGCTAACCCTCAGACTGGTAGAGGAACACACGTTAGCTATAGTTAGCGTTGGTCATAAATTTTGGAACATTATTGCTTCTGTCTGTCCCCTGACTGATCATTACTGCTGATCCACAGCTCTGCTCAGTGGCACAAAGTACCGTCTTTGCCAACAACAGATGAATCGTGGAGCTTTTTATAGGGAGTCTGTAATATGCAGTCATATGTCAAAATGTCACTTCAGCTTTATTTCTGTTGATGTGTGGACTGCATGTATTTCCTGGAATGCAGAAATGCACAAAGAATTGCTTCATATTTCTCATTCAAAACAACAAAGTCACCGAAATTAAAAAAGTTAATTTTGTGATTTTCCCCTTCCCCCCCACCCTTAAATAAGTACATTCTGGCCTCCCACTTTCCCCACCCTGATGTCAAAGTGTTTGATAAAAGGTACCTATTCACATAACACTGTGTATTCGTGCATGTTTCTAAAGAAAAACTGAAATGCATACAAGGATACCTTAAATCATCAAGATCCAATGACACTTTGTTTTCATTTCAGTTGAGTTATATTGTTATATTTACTGTGAGTGTTTTTGCTTTGTTGTAGGTAGTGTGCAAGTATATTGAGAATCCAGTCTTGTTTCACCGAGAAGATGTGGGGATGGTTAAATTTGACATCCGTTATGTTGTGTTACTGCGGTCCATAAAACCACTCAAGTTGTATATCTACGATGTATTCTGGCTGCGCTTTTCAAATCGGTAATTACATTCTCCTCATTAGCGTGGAGGGGCTTCGAATGAAATCTGATACTTTGGAAACTAAGGAATTGTTTTATTTCTCAGGGCGTTTTCACTTGATGACTTGGATGACTATGAGAAGCATTTCACAGTCATGAATTATGCTCCTGGTGTAACATTAAAACAGGTAAGTAAACAGTCTAAAACATGCACTTGCCTTCCTCTTGTTAGAAAATCTTCCAGCACCTCCTTTGTGATTGTTGTCAAATAACCTATTTCATGTCCGCTTAAACAAGCAGTCAGTGTGTTGAAAGTACCCTAAGCAAGTATTTTCCTACGTTCTTCCCCCTCTGGACCCCTAGTCATCTGTGATTATATAGGTAATACAAGCCTACATCCTGAATATAACCCACGTTGGTAGAGATCAGTAGAAGAATTATTAAAATGGCAGCTAATCATTGTCAAAGACTTCAGTACGATCGTTTATAACAAGAAATACTAGAACAAGGTAGGTATTTGGGAACTGTCTAATTCCCTAGTTTTCTACCTGGGTTTGTATGAATGGAAAAAAATACTTGATGTTCCATTCTCTTGTTATCTGACTGCTCAGTCATTCCCAACCAAAACAGGCTTTGTTGCTAAACTGTTGTAGGTACACTGTGAAGAATTTATTCCTCTGTTTGAAAAACAATATCCTGAATATCCTTGGACAACGGTACAAGTAAGTCGGCAATTCATCTTTCTCATGTAAATGTTCATGGATCTTTTTTTACTCGGCAACTAGCTTGTCCGAAAGTGTTACAGTATTTGTGGTTTGGTTTTGTTTTTTTTTTTAATGCATAAGACACACTTCATGTGTATCAGTTCCACAAAGGACAACAAATGTTAACCTTTATTTTAGAAGCATTTATTAACTTAGCATAATCCCCCCTCAAAGATTTTGTTGTTAACATTTGAGAATTTTATTTCATGGTTACACTATGAGAATTCTGTATATTTGACTTAGTAAACAAGCCAGTCCTGACTACCCTCAGGATCCTGGGAGCAGGATCTTTTTTTCTTGCGAGTTCCATCTTTTTTGCAGAAGGCTGCCAATAATCTAAGCCCGTGGTTGTGAAGACTTTGGTATTTTATGCAAAAAGGCAGGGAAGTCAAGAATATAAAGTGTATTAATGGCTACAAGTGTTGCTCATGTGACTGTGGAAGAGTTGTTTTCAAAGCCTTCGCTACTCTTCAGTAGAACATTAACTATGATTCTGAAAAGTTGAACCATTGAAGTATTCAGGCTCTTGCATCCTTTGTTCCAAACAGCTTCACAAGATAAGGAGCTGTCAGAACAAGTAGGAGACTGAAGTAAGTAGGACATTACAGTATATAGTAATCTCAGTGAAATGGCATCACAGGTTTTAATTTATCTGTTTTAAGCAGAGCTGTCAGTCTAAAGATCACCCTGTACACTTTCAGGCTAGCTTGCTGTGCAGTCCGCTGGAGCTCACTCACAAGATAAGGATGTGCCCAGCCCAAGTGGCTGATAGAAATAAGCACTGCCCCTGCTCCAGGCATACTGTGCTTGAAGGGTTACACTGCCAAATTGGACAGTGCAGAGGCTACATTTGTATGCTGTGGCATATTTAAAAGAAAACAAGTTAGGCTGGCCTTCTCTCTTTTCTTAAAGACCCCTCCTCCACCAATGTAATACCTCAGAGCTAGTAGGTTGGAGCCCCTGTTTGTTAAATTAAGTCTTGCCTTTGAAACTGCAATGCAGAATTTCCAGCTGCTGCCCCAGCTTCTCTGTGTTAGCGAGCTGGCGAGAGCCCTGTCCCCGGTCGTTGTATTAATGACTTTTCACAAGAAAACAGATGGTTCCCTAGCACTAGGGCATCTTTTATCTGTGAAAAGGAAGCTTCAAACACTATAGTTCCATAAAACATGGAGGAAGGCAGATGAGAGCATTCTCATTGGTTTTTACCTGTAATTCATGCTTCAAAGGAAAAGCTGAATGTGAAGAGATGATTCAGAAACATGCACAAAACAGAATTGTTGCATTCTTCCATATTTATCAGGAGCTAGAAGATGTAGAATGAATGGTAGCTGAGCATTTATGTGTGCGTATGCTTTCAAGAGTGAATAAATCACCCAACTGTGGGTCAACTTCCATAAATTAATTTACATCAGTTTTAACTAGAACCTCACATCCAATCAACGATACTCCGAGTATGACAGGTTTTGCAGCATTGGGTTTAAAATAGTCTGGAAGAGACTACCAGTGGTGAAAAGAGAGATGTCAAAATACATATACTGTAGGTTACCCAAAGTAGTACGGTGTGCAGAATAGGAAATATTACACTATCTTTTCATTTGCAGGAGGAGTGGTTCACTGCAGTATAAACTCAATGCTAAAATTCGCACCCGTATGTTCTTTCTGGTTTATTTTACTTTCACATTGGATATCTGATTGCTTCTCAAAATAACATTGTAGATTGTTCTTAAAATCCCCATGTCCCCATCACCCTTTTTAGAGGGGTGTAAGTGGGTGGAAGATTTTTCATTGCAGAACAAAACAAAGCTAGAATACAGCCTAATAGGCAGGAAAAAGTCAGAACTTCACAGTTGTACTGCTGGTGTTCACAGAACTCTCCTGGGTTTTCTTTTTCCCTTCCTCTACACATAAATGCAATACCGTACATAGTGCCTGAGAAGGGGGTTAATTCTAATATTAAATGTCCTATTTTCAGGATTTCCATAGTACTGATTTGCTCCCCAGAAAAGTCCATGGATATTGAGGGATGCTCGGCGCTTTCACTGTGTTGTCTTTAGGTCTAAATGCACATTTTGAAGCTAATACTGAGTAGATTTTCTTCTGTTGGCTAGTATAATTTATAAAAACTTTTTTAAAAGCTTGCATGAATGAAGTGATTAAAAACACATTTATTGCTTTTATGGAACCTTACTCCTTATTCAGAGACCTTTTTCTGTTATTAGGCAAATATTTTTAAGGCATTTGCTGAGTTGTTCCAAGTTGCTTCAGCTAAACCTGCGCCTCTTGGCATCTGTGATTATCCGTCATCAAGAGCAATATATGCTGTTGACTTGATGCTGAAATGGGACACCAGCAGAGATGGTGAGAAGCTCATTTCTTTGAATGCTGAATTTTTTATATTTGTGGACCTTTTATTTCTTGTCTGAACTCTTGCTGTTTTTCAAGCGGCGTAAGCTGCATGCTCTGTGCCTCCTACTGACATCAAAACATATCTGGAGTTGCAGACCTGTGGGGTTAGCATCTGCCATGCTGGTTAACAGTAGTGATGCAGGAGCTGTTAACTGTGCTTGGCTGAGTCCTTGCTTCCCTTGTGCCCCTGCTACTGCCATTCTCTATTTAAAAAAAACAAACAAACAAACAAAAACCAAAAACTGTACACCAATCTAGTCACTCTAACAGCAGCGAGTTTTCTTTCCCATTTATGGTGAGAGAATATCTGAAATACCCATCTCTGTGAAAAGCTTAGAGACACATCTTACTATCTGTCCGTGGCTTCCAGGCTTGGCCCAGTGTCTTCAATGCACAGTTACGTGTTAAAAGCAGGGAAGGGACCACATTCACCATTTCAGTGCTGTTGATGTCCTCGGGACTGTCACTCAGTTGTTGCCAAGTGTCTGCAAGAACACGTACTTGAACTTGCTCTGTGTTAGTGCTGCAGCATGGCTAACTACCTGGAACCTTTCTTCCAGATAGTCGTGGAAGACTGGGAGCAAAATTTGCCAAACAGTGTGAATGCTTTATTATCTCGCCGGGAGGCTCAAAAATGTTCTGCAAGCGTGCCCAACCCAGACACGTGTCTCTTGTAGGTAGAAAAGCAGCAAAGGCACCAACACAAAAAGGACTGCCAGGGAAGTGTTAAACAGAACTGAGTGTACTCTTTTCTTGTGACATTGTGGTCCCTGGGACACAAGAAAAATTCATTGCTTGTGCCCAGGTTTGCTGGAGGAGTGACTACGTGTTCTATGTTGGGTGGGTGCCCCTAGCCCAGTCCTGCAGTGGCTGATACTGTAAATATGGAATCACTTTCTCAATCATCTCACTCCATGAAACAGGAGACCTACAACTGAGCCTTTCCTGTTCAGGTCAGGTGGAGCAAGGCGTTGAATTTGGGTCTGCTATGTCCATGTTGAAGGCTCTTTCAGCTGTCCCAGAGTTGTCTTGAATGGGAGAAGCAAAGCAACTCACTATCATTACTAGCTCAAGGAAAACTACTGTAGTAAAAGGACCAACTTCACATTACAGCCCTGGCTGAACTGTGTAGGTCCCTAGCTTTTTGAAGATGGGGGCGTGGGTACCAAAGACACAGCTGTGATGCTGTAGGCAGCCTATGGTCAAATAGGTTAGCCACTTCTGTACAGAGCTGAGAGTGGTTTTACCTTCACTTATGATCTCAACACCAGACAGGAAGTAAAATCCTTTGTTTTTCTTTGCACAGAATGCATTTGATTCTGAACTGTACTGATGAAGTTTTAAGAGAAAAACAAACTTCCTGACTTCATTCTAGGAGTGAGATGAAGTGGCAGGTGGGAGTGGCTGGAGTGTAAAGGAACAGGACTGCTAGAACTAGAAAGGTAGACATCTATGAGCTTTAAGAAAGGAAGGTTTGTACCGAAACATGAAAGCAGAAACAGAGTTTTCTGGAAGGTGTTTCAGACTGTCAAGCGAGACAGGTGTATCGGGGAGGTCTTATTAAATTGCTGCAAATTCTCATTCTAAAGGAGGCATTGGATTAGCACCGTGACTGCAGAATCTGTTGGCTAATTGTCTTCTGGATAATGATGGTAGAACAGACCTATGTCCCTCAAAAAAAAAAAAAAAAAAAAAAAAAAAAAAAAAACAAAAAAAAAAAAAAAAAAAAAAAAAAAAGCCCAAACACATTGAAATGAAAACACCTTACTGGCTTGCCATCTTGGGTCATAAAAGATTGCTTTTCCCAGTCATTTTCTACAATCTCTGGCTTAAAGACAGGTAGTGATTTGGGATCTCTGTAGTGCTTGTATTAAGAGGCAATGTTTGTGTTTGCCTTTACAGGGAAAAGAATTATGCAGCCTCAAATCCTGGAGGTGAACTTTAATCCTGATTGTGATAGAGCCTGCAAATACCACCCTACCTTTTTTAATGATGTCTTCAGCACCCTATTTCTGGATGAAACAGATGGCTGCCATGTGACATGCATTGTCTAGCCACAGGAGGCTTGACTCTGTTAATTTCCTTCTCAGATATGCTTAACAGCAAGATTGGTATTTCAGTTCTATGAGCTGCTGATGCAACTATTTTCCTATACTGGTAACCCAGGAAAAAAAGTCTTATCAGAAGAATATGCATATACTATATACTGTATTGACAATCATTTTGTCTGCATTTTCCTTGTCTTGCTTAGTTCTGTAAGTCATCAGTTTGTGTTGACCAAATATCTTGTTTATTGAATATGGGAGACCCCAAAATAGGACAGTAACTGGAGCAATTGACTTGTTTCTCAGGTAGCCTGATTGCTTGCTTGCTGGGAAACATTGCACAAGTTCCTCATGTCAACATTAAAGCTGTAATTTACTGAATCATGTTGGAGTTTGTATGTCTTTCTTATCTATCCCTCTGCTGTACAAAGATGTAAAATGTTGTGATGGGAACATAATACAGTATTTCAGTGCAACAAACTACTAGGGTAATGAGATGAAAGATTTGTTGGCTCTTCCTATTTTTCTTATTTAAAAAAAAAAAGGGGGGGGGGGCAAACAAACCCCACAACATTTAGGAACCCTGTACTGCTGCTGGCTGTCATCCTTAGCCTGCCCCTTAAAGAAGCTAGATTTGTGAGGAGTCAGGCAGGATGACNGGCATGGTGGTTTGTTTTTTTGTTGTTTTTTTGTGGTTGTGGGTTTTGGTTTTTTGTTGGTTTTTTTGGGGGGAGGGGGAGTTGATGGTTGGACTAGATGATCTCAGAGGTCTTTTCCAACCTTAACAATTCTATGATTCTAAGTAAGAAGGATGCAACGTCTAGAGCAGCACAGGAATGCAGAAGCCTGAAGGAATGAAAGGGATCTGGAAAACTGCCAAATGCCTAAGCAATCTTTGGACTTCAAAGTTTTGGGGGTCTGAGAGAGAGGTATTTGGGAATGGGACGTCAGTTTGAAATTAATCATTCCTAATCTCTTCTTCCTCCTCAAATCAGGGTAACTGGCTGAAATTTAGCAATTTTAGGCTGTATTTATGTTGCTTTGTATGTATGCATGAGTTGGAAACATGCTGCTGTCCGTCATGAAGTATATATTATGTGGGTAGTAGTTTTTTTAAGCTAGTTGCAGGAATTGGGATCTGCTTGAGAGCCAAGGACAGCTGTAAAATTGTATAAATGTCCTAAACCTTGCTACAAACTTTGCAAATATGCAGCATGTTATCCCTCCTGATCAGGAAGGGAGAGGGCTACTTTAGGCTATTTCAGGCTGGTTTGAAGAAACCTACTTCTTTCCACTGGAATATAGGCTGTAGGGGGAAAAAAAAAAAAAAAAATCTGTGTCTTATGAAAGCAGTGGCTGCGCAGGTGGGGCAGAAGGGAGAGCTGGATCGCACAGCCAGAAGTGGTGCTGACAGCCGTATCAGTCTATTGTTCATGGGTCAGAACTCTTCTGGACTCCTTTACTTAAATGTGATCAAAGTATGAAGTGCTTAACATAGATGGTGTGACGACTATTTCTGATGCAGGGAGAAAGCTTGCCTGTGATATCAGATACAGCGCTTGAGACTGGACATAAGGGGTCATGCATTGCTGCTCAGCAGATGTATTTGTCACTTGTAGGAGAGCAAAAGGCACTTTCTGCCTTCGAAGTACCTGAAAATATGTAACACAGTGCCTGTGGATCTAGAGTAAAGAGGAAGGTTTCCCCCATCGCAAAGGGAAAAGTGGTGTCATGCTTAGCAAACCAGAGTAATGACTTTTTAAAAGTAGTAAGATCTGTGCAGCGGGACCACAAGCTGTGGGCAAAAGTTGTTGTGCTCTTAGACAAGAGAGATGGGTTTTATCTTACAGGAAGCAACTGGTTGAACTAAGCATCCCAGACCTTACTATGTCAGCTACCATGACCCTGAAGAGGAGAAACCCTTGTTTCTCTTCCTAAGCAGCTCGAGTCAGAAGGTGCAGGCAGGAGACGCTAGTAGCTGTGGTGTATGTACTGCCCTGCTGGGCCACAGGCCCACCCGTGGCCTGGCTGCTGGCTCTATTGTCAAGGTCTGGTGGTGAACTGGCATCGCGCTGAGGGTCCAGGTGGAGTATGCTAGTGCTCTTCGGCCAGTACTGCTGGTGATGCCTCAGAGGTGTGTGCAGGGGGCTGCTGAATATTTGGGTCCTCTCAGTTTCTGTCCAGGTGCTCTGAATTTCCTGTCTTGGCTTGCCCATTACTATGGTGAAGAGATGAAAGGGCTATCTTTGAGGCTACAGCATCCTGTTGCCTTCAGTATTTTTCTGCTCAAAACCATTTGAAAACAGGAACAAGGTTAGTAAGTTTACATGTAGTTTAATGCACTTAGCTGACACTGGATAATACAATGCTTCAAAGTGGGAAGGCACAAACTGAGGGGAGGGGGAATCTCGTCTTAAACATTTCCAGAGTACAATGATCAGAAGATAAATATCTGGCAGCTGTAGTGGAACACATCATTGGATGAAAGTACCGTGTCTAGTGGTAAACAGGAAAAAATTCCGGCCACAATCACGCCTGTCACTGTTAGGAGCAGCTTTCTGGAAGTTATGTTACTATATGGCCAGATTTCTTCCTCAGAACATAATGAACTTGCAGTTCACGCTTATTTCTGGTAATAGTTAAAATGCTGTTGTCATATAAAATCTAGTGCTAGAACATAGAACACTAGTACTTTTCAATCAGCACTTTTAGTCTGCTATAAAACAGTCAGGCAGACACCCTTTTGTGACTTGCCTAGTAAAGACATACTTGTTTTAAACAAGTACTGCTTTGTCAACTTGTAATTAGCAAATAAATGGTATAAGTAGTTCAGTTAAAAATAAGACCATAACTTTATTTAGAAAATTCTTGTGAGGAAAAAAAAAATCTCTTTGGCTGAAAAATGTTTATTCAGATTGTTTCTTGTTGCGATTGTCATTCCAGATACGATAATTGAGTGCAGAAGCCATGGTTAGCCAAGCTAAATAAGGAACCATCAAATAAGCTGCTGTTTTCTTGATGTTATACCAGGAAGCAGTTGTAGCTGTTGCCGTACCAGTCGTGATCAGGAGAGTCACCAACCCCTGAAACACAGGAAGGTGGTTAGTGTTGGTTTTTACTTGTTCCATTTTCTTGACTTTGTGTGGCTCTTTCCACTTAGCTCTGGCACTTGTTTAATCCCTCTGTGAGTCAACTCCTCAGCAAACCAGCCAGCAAAAAAAGAGATATTTCTGCTAAGTTATGAGTTGAATTGACTCATAAAACAATAGAACAGTCGCAAGAAAGGGCATTGCAGCTGGGAGCAGGAGAGGAAGAATGAAATCCCCCTCACAACATCACTTTTTCTGGCAGCAGGAAGCACTACATTGACTACAAACCCAGTGTGACTTTGAGCAAGTCACTTAGCAAGTAAACTTACCCAGTCTTTTCATGTCGTAGATGCCCTCCAAAGAGATCCAGTGCTATGAATCAATGATGGATTGCAAAGTCTTCCACTATTACAGCATTGCATATATATTTAGAGAACGAGGCAAGTACTTTATTGCTGATTTTTATTTTTGAGGCAAGCTGTTTCTCTTCAGACTGCAGAAAATTAGTCTTGTCTAAAATGGGTGCTGATTACCTGAGTAATGTTATGATAAGCTGCTTAGCACTGCCATTTGCCAGAGGCACCTAGTGAGGCGTACATGTTTACATTTTTGAGTCACACAAAGCTCTTATCAAAGGGTAGCAGAGAGAGCTGCTTGAAATCTAAACATTCAAGGATGTTGTAGGTATGTAAATTCTCTCAGGTGGCTGCTGGGATGCATTGATGAGAATTTTAGAAAACTTCTGCAAGCCATATTGTATGCTCAGGCTCATTTTCAGGGAGAAAAGGTGACACTAAACTTTCATCTTAGCACCTTGCAAATGACAGCAGAAGCCTATGATTATGAAACTTACTTTTCCACTTACCCATCCCATTTTGTGAGCTCCAAAAAATACTGGAGTCCATGCCCAGTTTAATGCCAGCTGCCCTGCATACAGACCCAGAGGAACCAACGACTTTTCATTGAAGCCCCCCAATTCCTTCCACACGAGGTAGGAGCCATATCTGGAGAAAGCAAATGTAAGGTGTAATTCAGTACATTGGTTAGAATGCAACCGCATATTCTTGATCAAACTCAATTACTTCAGGGCTAGGGTCTAAATTCATTTGGAAAAGTAGATACCTGGGTACTACTTGGCAGAGTAACTGACTGCACAGGGTCGATCACTTACTGCAAATAGCTCTATGGAGAGAGAAAAATCCCCTATCCTGCCAGAGATCTAACTTCTAGGTGCAGAGGAGCAGATGACCTGCTGCATTTCAGTCTAGGAATGCAGTGTTGAAGTGGAAGTGAGTCTAAGATGCAAGGTTAAAAAGTAAGTAAGTCTCTAAATAGTGAAGAAACTGTTAATTTTGGTACTGGGAGATGGTGCTTTAAAAATAAATTTAAAAACCCAAACCAACAAAACCACTAACTTTTTAAGTGGATGAAGTGAATATAGGAGAAGTAGGAATTGAGTGGCATCCCAAAGCACAGGTGAGTAATGGGGATGGATGGTGTTGGAGCAGGAGGAACCCTATAGTCACTTTTCAGAAGGAAGGGGACGAAGATCGGGAGAACAAAGATTTTAGGAGTTCTGTGGAAAGAATTAACCACAAGGAGCATCCAGCACCCTGCCTGCCTGCCTGCAGGATCCTGCCTAATGAAAGGTGTTCCAAAAATATTTTGAAGATTTTGAACAGATCTTCTTAATGCCGCAGAAGAACAGTTCACTTGAGGGATCCCAGAGCGTAAACTGCTAAAGACAGGAATACTCAGCATCTGGGAGACTTACTAACGTTAGGTTTATTTTTGCACTGAAGGGGCCTGATTAGAACAGGGAGCATTCATCACCTATGACTATTTATTTTGTTGTTGTTTGACTTTCCCTTTAGACATTAGCTAGATTTCAATCCAGCTCACTGCACAGCCATTCCAAGTGACTACAGTAAAAATCCCCTGGATAAAATTCCAGCATCTGGAATTACAGCCTTGTTTCAGAATTAGTAACTGAATACTGATTCCATCCTGGTAGGAATGTCAACTGGACTGTGCACTATGCTGGACAGCAGGGGGCTCATACATATTTCTGCTGGCAGTGGAACAAAGACAGAGACCAACTTGTAAGCATTATTGTTTTAGGAGCAGACAAACATCCATAGGAGTAATTGCAAGGAGCTTGTCTTCATTTGTAGGTCATACAAGAAGGACTTTTTTTTTTCCTGTTTAACCCAGTTAGTGACCCAAGCTTGCTTATTGGCCATTACTTTCATAACGACTGAACAATGCAGCTTTTGATATCTTGGCAGTTTGATTGCAGAGAGTATTAACAAAAAGAAAGGGGAGGCAAGGTAAGCATTAGAAATGTAACCGTTTATCTTCATAGAAGGCATCAGGACCCACATCTGTTCCTAAGTGATTTGCAGAGCCACAGTGTGGACTTAACAGTTCTTCGTACATCTAACTTTGACTTCAGACCAAGATCATGATGTACAAACCTGCTGGGAAGCTAAATGACAAGAAAGGCATGTAAGCTTATTAAAGCTTGCTTTTAGTTATTTCTTGCTTTTAATATATTCAAGAGATTCAAAAGGAATGAGATGTCTCAATCATCCAAGGAATGTGTGCACGTGACGGATTACAAAAGAAAAGGCCTGGTAATAAGTATCATCTTTTCACTGAGCTAGGTATATAGTACCTAACCAGGACCATCCACCTCAGAATATACTGATTCTGATGTTATCAAAGTAAGTGATAAGCTGTCACAATTTGGATTTTCAAAATACTTAACTTGGTATCCAGGTTTATGATGAGGAATCCAGAAACAGGGTTACAGATTCTGCAGTCAACTTGAAGGAAGCCCTTCATGGGAAAGCCACTCAGCTCTTGTGTCTTTGATAAAAGGCACTTTTTTATTCACAGGACAGTAATGATCTGATTCAAATGCTAAATCTTGGAATATACAAGAGTAGAGAGAAATCTCAAAAGGTACACTCTGCAAGAGGAGAAAGAAAAGAGAATACTGACAGGAAAGGAGGGACAGTACAAGAGGCTATAAAGATTACAAAGCTTTTCTGGTAAGAAAATGAAACCAAAATGAGAGAATGTGCGAGAGCCAATTTAGCATTCAGATACAGTTTCAGACATTGCATCATTGCTGTATTTTGCAACAGGTGGTGTAGTATTTAAGATAACCTGCAGGATGACTACATGATGTTAACTTGGAAAAGATTTGGTCTGTTTGAAACTTTATATAGTTAAGCCAGTGCTATATACAAACTACAAATCACTTAAAATGTACTGTCAAGACAGAAGAAATGGGAGGGGTAAGACATAACATGCATATTGCAGGCTAAAAACTATTACTTTGGATTAGCAACAATGTGTATTTGATAGCTAGGGAAAAAAACCCTGCTGAATCTTATTATGTAGCTATTTCTTAATGACCAAGTGCAGAAGAGACACAAAGCATCACTTTGTGCTTGGGGGCTGCTCTGACCTCTGTTGAGGCTCTGGGAGGAGAGCGCTGCTGCTCCTCTGTGGGACAGCTCCCCAGAGTTAACATAAAAGCATGTAATGTTGGGTGGGCAGCTTCTAGAGCAGCCTGTGAGGAACATCAAAACTGCCCAAACAATCTGCTGAGACAACCTGCCCCTGTAAGTGTTTTTGATACATCTTATTAAAAGGAACAGCTGCCAAAATACAGTATTATTAAACTTTTAAGATTCCTGTGGGAATGGTATTTGGCCTTGTGATTCCTTGTTGATTTGACAGTAACTGCTGTGCTGTCAAGTATTTTAAACTAGTTAAATAAGGAGACAGTAGATGGTTTCAAACATTTACAGTTTAACATCCTGGCAGTTTTATTTGAAAGGACATGTACATTTTGATTTTGGTTTCTTTTAATTGAGCTCTGTTAGAACAGTTCTATCCTAATTGTCCCTCCTCCCCGCCTCCCTTTTTTTTAAATTTTCCTAAAACTATTGAAGTTCATACATAGAGGAAACCCCAGTGCCGCCTTGCTCCATCGCAGCCAGTTTGGCAGGTCTTCCCCTCAAAATGAATGAGAAAAGCGAATTAATGGCAGCTTTTCAAACTCCAGCTTTTGATGTGGATACTTGTGCATACAAAATGCCCTATCAAACCCACACACAATTCCCAAAACGTGTTTTTACCTATTAAACAGGCAGCTTGACACCGTTTCTTACGAACGTACAGCCACAGGAATACAATAATAGTTCTCTGTTCCAGCATTACACAATAAGCATCTTTGAGATCAGTAAGTACCTTAATACAACGTGAAAAACATACCCCATAGATGTATAGAGAGTTCCCCAGACAGGAGCAAACACCCAGTTAGGCGGACACCAGGATGGCTTCTGTAGAGATTGATACCACACTGGGATTTCCTTTTTGGTTATCTTGCTTCCTAAAAGTCCGCCTGCATGGGGCAGGAGTGTGAAACCCACTGCTGGGGCCCAGGCTGGTACCACTTCCATCAGGACAGTGAATCTGAAACAAACCCAAACATGTTGATCGGCAGAGCAATTTTAAAATGCAGCTACAAAATTTTCCATTTTTAGCAGATTTTAAAAATGTGCACCTGTAGGATCTGATCTACAGCCTAGTCCTGTCACTGAGAAAGGCTGCAGCTGAAATTAATGGATCTTGCACCAGGTTCACTGGACAACAGTCGCCCCCAGAAAGGGATCTATCATTTACATTGGGCGGAAAACACAGGAGCGAGGCCTTTACTTCCCTCTCAGCTTTTGCACTAAGATTATTGAATTTTACCTATACAAATGTCCTCACCCGTAAGCATGCCAGAGGAGTAAAGCAGTTTGCTATTATATGAACTCCACTTGGAAAAGGAAAAAAAAAAAGGGGGGGGCACTAAGTGTGTATTTCTGTATTCACCAAGGTCCATTGACTCAACGGAATAGTGTAGTCGAGAGTAAGAAAACAGCGTGTGCTTTCCTGTGCTCAAGCAAAATAACTTCCTATGTTGTGTTGCATTTTTTAACCTCAAAAGGGCGCTAAGGATGCACAACCGCTAGTAAGAGTGATGCGAATTAGTAGCAGACACTTGAGAAGCTGCCTCAGAAAATAAACACCAGGGAGGACAATGAGAAGATAAGTACTTAAATGGTGTTTTGCTAAACAAGATAGGAGATCTTGGTGGATAAATGGGGAGTACACCTGTGGCTTCTTCATGAAACACTTAATCCATTGCAGCAATCTTAGCTGCCATGCCCATAAAGTATACCGGATTAAATTCGCCTATGGAAGTAAGACCGAGTAATGCCTTGCTCTGGTAGGCCACGCTGCTTTAGTTAGGGTACAGGCAGCAGTTAAAAAAAAAAAGAAAAGTAAACAAGTAAGCAGGAAAAAGCTTCATTGCAGATTTTCTGGCCAAAACCCAAATGCTACAGCAGAGCTGTTTAGCTTGCTGAAAGGTAAATAGATTAGAGGTATGATAAAAAAGGGCATAACCGAAACATGTTATTTTTTCAAATATACAGTAGGCAAATACACCCAGTTTCTGTTCATCTGTTCTGCAGGAGGTGGGGACAGCAGGGAAGTTGTAAGAGAGATTGCAGCAGTGGGGAAGGAGCAACTGTGGAAGGCCCAGGAGAAAAACCTGAAGTTTTAGAGCAACCAGCATTTCAGAGGCTTGTCGAGAAAAGTGCCTTATTGACTTGGCTGCAGTCTTGGCCTATGTTTCGAAGTTTTTATTGCTGTAATTAAGACTGGTGGGATGAGGAGGCAGGGAGTGGGAAGAGGAAATCCCACTTGTAACAGATGTGCCTAAACTGATAGGAAATAACGTGCAGATGACGTTGCATTGTCGCAGTTCTGCTGGTACAGTGGATTGCTGTTTGGAGAACAGGTACAAGCTTGGCCAGCAAAGGAGCTCTCCTGCATTACGGTTTTTGTCCTTGTTCTCAGGGGTCTGCCCATACAGTTACGCAGATCTAATGAAGAGATTTCAGTGGCCAGGACCACAAGCCAGATTGCGTGGGATCAAGAAAAATCCTGGTGATAGAAGCAGAGTGGAATTTTGAAGGCAAAAGAGAGAGTGTGGAGGGACTGGTAAAGCGTGCAGGATTAGAAAGTTTGTAAGGAGTAAACAAGAAAGGGCATGTAGGCTGCTGGGCTGTGGGCATGCCTGGGGAGAGTCGTGGGAGGGCAGTGAGTAGGAATGCACACAAAAAAGGCAGCAGACAAAGCGGCACAACAGTCAGAAGTCAAAAACAGAATAAAAGAATGAACGAGTGAATGAAAAACTAAGCAGGGAAGAATTCAGAGCTAAGGTTGGGGAGACGTGGGAGAACGATGTGCTAGTCTGCTGGAATAGTATCAATTAGGTCTTGGGTGGAGGATGGATGACAAGGAAGGGAGGAAAAAAATCTGCATAGTTCATTGCTGCAGTCATTGCTGCCATACTTCCTGCCTAAAGGATTCTACTTGCTGTTTACCAGGGAGTGTCTTAAATGGAGCAAAGGAGTTAACGCGTTCTCCTACGCCTAGATCTGTGGTGTTACTTCCTGAGGGAGCAGGCTGTCAGCTGCGGTATACGCTACTTGTCGCCCATGTTGACAGCATGAAAGGCTCTGCTTTTTACTGGGTTGTGAAGGAATTGCTATGTGCAGGAGCAACAAGGTGTAACGGGACCAAGAGCTCCAAGCGCAATGATTCTCTTTGGTTGCCTTCAGATAAGCAGTTCCCAAAGGTGAAGTTAGAAATGTGAAGTTACTAGGATCTCACCAACGCTTAACCCGGTTGCTCTTGCTTTGCCTACAGAGAGAACACTAGGCTTAGTTCTCTACGCGTGCTGTGAAGCGCTGGTCATCGGTGCAGCTCCAGTGTGGCTGTGAAACGCTACTATGTTTTCTTGAAGCGGTACGCAAGGACCCAAAGGGGTGTATGCTTTCTTTGGACGTACAGTATCAGGGTGGTTTCCTGCAGGTATTAAAGAACTGGACTTTGTCAGGGGTTCTGTCAGCTTCTCCCCAGGGAAGAAAGTCTGAGAGTGTTCTGCAAGCTGGAAGTGCTAAATGCTATCAAATTGGAAAAACACTGCTCTGCGGCAGTCATTAGTGAATAAACGACGTAGCTACGCGTCTGTCCCTCTGCATGTCGGAGGAAGAACGCTGAAATAATTCTTAAGTGACAAGAGAGAAAATCAGGCAGGCAAACTGAAATGGGGAAGGCACAAAACATAGAAACAGGGAAAGCGAAGCCGTGCATGAACAGGAAAGGGGAAGAAATAGAAGTGAAGTGATTGAACATACTGGCTTGAATTGAATGTTGGTGTCCCGGTCTTTTGATTACTATTACTACTAATTATATACTATGTTTTCCAGTAGGATTTCTCAGGACTTCCCAAGCATGGCAAAATACTCTCTTGCATAGTCCCAAGGAGAAAAGAGGAACGAAGCCACGCAGCAAGATCAGAATGTGCTGGTAGGCTCGGCCTAGTAGACTGCAGCTGTCCATCAGCAGTGGGAGTTCCTGTATTTTAATTCCCAAGAAATGAAAGACTAGTATCAATTTTCCATAAAAAGCAGTAGCTAATTCGGGGAGCAGCGCTAGTTGATTTTGGAAGAAGCCGTGTCCATCTTCCTCTGGTTACTTGGTGTAGGGATGCACTGGAGACTTGGTGCATTCGGCCAGTGCCGCAGCGTGTGTTTGGTTAGCTGTGCAGCACGAGATCCGTGCAGCGTTTATAGAATGCCCAGTACAGTTTTTGAAAGTAATGTAATCTCAGAGTATATAAAGGATTATCAGCCCTGACTTCCTTTTAGAGTGTAGCTGATAATCCTGAAATTACTTGGTGGTAACTTACACGGCACGGGCTTGCTAACGCAGCCCCTCTAGCTGCGTCTATATTACGCAACCTAGAAATAATTACTATTTTCCCAATCATATCCCAGCTCCACTCCAGGGTAAGATCTGGTTGCACAATATTCTTGCACCCTGATTTTCATACTGAAGAAACCGGCATGTCTGTGGATGATATCTGCAGCGTGCCCAGCAGATATCGGCCTCTAAGACTCTCCACAGTTGGAAATCTTTTCTCCCCACACACGCTTAACTTGTTTATTTCTGTTGCCACCTCTTATCTCTGCCCTGCAACATTTTCTTCATCATCGTGCCCATTTTCTGTTTAGCCCTAGTCTGACTTCAGGCAGTTTCAGCAGCGCAGTGAGGGCTGCAGCAGGCTGGTTTGTTTCACAAACGTGTTACAATAATTTTTCTAGGTATTCAAAACATCTGACTTGCCCAAAGATGGTTCTAGCTACATAAAGTAACAGGAGAAATAAAGCGGGTGGAGACTGCAACGATGCAACTTGCTGCCTACTGGGCTTCTATCTTTTTGCAGGTTGTTTGCAGTGTAATGTGGAGAAAATCAAACGGAAGCTTTCCATGTCCTCCTCTTTCTGGAAAAAACATTGCGCACCCAAAAAAAAGGGATGGGGTGCACTATGGC